>VXBT01000754.1:0-64395 GCA_013400235.1 Oriolus oriolus | reverse complement strand
CCCTTCCCCGGCGACGCTGGAGTCCCCGCGGCGGCCGCTACTTACCCGTCCGAGGCCATGGCGGGCTGAGGCGCGGCGCCGGCGGGTGCGATCGGGAGCGATGCCATCGGTGCCCATGGAGCGGGGCCGAGCCCTGCGTGTGCTCGGGGCGGGCGGCGGCTCTCAGGGGGCCCTGCCCGCACACGGGCGGTGCTGCTGCTGCTGCATCACCACGGGGCCCTCAGCCCCGGCTCCATGCGAGAGGCGCCCGCCCGCGCTCCCTCCCTCCCCCACGGCCCGGCGGTGACACGCACATGTGCTCCGGGGGCTGGCGGCGGGGCCGCGAAAATTAAAGGAACAAAGGGGGAAAACCAAGGGGAGGTGGGTAAATAAAGTACGCCTTTTGCCCGCCTGGAAAGCCAGAGCTTTTCTGGCGGTGATGGAACGCACCGAAATGAGTTTGTCCAGAGTGCAGCCACCCTGGGGACCCCGTCAGTGCTGCCCCGAAATCAAATTTTAATTATTATGGGTGTTCAAACAGTGTGTAAAACCGAATAATCCTACGGCTGGGAGACTCTTCCTACACACCGTTTCTGTAGTAGTAACTTAGGGGAGTTAGTTGACCTGAAATAAATTTAAAATACCTCCAAACCTGATCTGGTGAGTGGCATTCCCTGCTCATGGTAATCCCTAAATATTCTTTAAGGTCCCTTCCAACCCAAGCCATCCTGGGATTCTACAAAAACCCAAGTATAACTGTTTAATTAGTGCTAGGATCTAAAAATTTTCAACGTCAATATTAATAATCACTTGCAAGACCCCTTAAAAGCAGCATTGCTCTTTGCTATGTCCTGCTGATCTGCCTTAATATTGACTTTGGAGAAAAAATGGATCAGAGACTTGGATCAATTTCCTTAGTTTTATGTTGCACTTGATTTATTACATTTAAAATAGAAAGTAGTTGCAGTTAAGAAGTCCTTTTACCTGTTCATGCCATGCTCACACTAATACATGTTAGATTTACTGGTAGAACACTGTAATTTTTGGTATCAAAGTAAAGACTGAAAGTGTTTCACTTGAACAATTTCAGACATATTTAGATTCCGCTGATGCAAATGGTCTCGTCTCAACCAGGCGTGTTGGTCTCTACGAAGAAAAACATGAAGAAAGGTGCCCCCAAAAAGCCAGAGAAGGACTTTAGTGTATGCTGCATGTTTCCCTCTGACTCCTTATAAATGTGATAATTACAAAAAGTCCCTCCTCATACACATGAGGATCCACAGCCCCACAGGGAAATAACTGTTCTTGCTCTCTCCATCTCTGCTTGCTCAATAAACTCCCTTTATTTAAACTCTTTTATTCAGTTTCCGTGTCAGGTAGTTTGCAGATTAATTAAATATTTTACTTTCATCTTGTCAAGACCAATGATTGTTGCTGATAATGTTCAGTTAGTAGCATTATGGGAGTTTAGTAACAGTAGTTCTGCTACAATCATCAATACTACTTACAGCATTTATTCATGTGACTGTTCCCTTTCAAAGCAAGAGTCTGGGGTGTGCTTAAATATGAAAAAATTATTAAACATTATTTCCTCAGGTGTTTTACAAAGAACAGTGATGGTTTTGCATTATAGCTCTCAAAGGGAGGAAAATTGTGGATCAAATCGGGTTTTATTAACAGTATTGTAGCACAATCATAATGCTAAATTAGACTAAACGTTGCCTAATACTCTGGTTTCATAAAGCAGAAAGTTCAAATGTGGGACAAACTAAGGAGTTGCTCCTATGTGCTATTTCAAGGGATATAGAGACAAAATCCACCTTTGCACAGCCCTCACAGATGTCAGGAAAATTAAACCACAAACACCAGAGGTTTATGTCCAAAAAGGAGACAAGAGGAGTCCTGTAACTTTATTCGAATAAAGGGAGGGGTCATGGGCATTTCCCCTGGGGTCTCTCAAATTGTTCGAGGACGCAGCCTCCTCTTTATCCTAATTTCCCGGCTGCATTTCCCTCTCTCTTTCCCTCAAGGCTGAGGTACTTGAGAGGTACAGGCTTCCTGAATCGCCTAATACAGACCCCTTTCTAATGTACACCCCCACTTTTTTTTTTTTCCTGTGGAATTTATGGTTCCTCCCATCGCTTCTGTCATCTCTCAGTATCTAACTTTAGCTATCAGCAGACCCACAGTTTGTGAAGAGAAATCTCTCTCATTCCTTTCACAGACCACCACCCGGAACCCCTGAGGCAACTGTCTGATGGATAAAATAGAAACAACCTGGACATCCCGGAGGTCTTTCGGCCACCTCTCCCTCTTTCCCCACCCGCCTCATAGTCCCAGACTTGAGGAATTTCTGTGCCGAAGGCAACTACGGGTCCCCCAGTCGCGACATTGCTGACACGCTCCCGTCCCTCCTCCCGCGCGGTGCCGCGGTGCTCGCTGGGTGCTGTAGTTCCGGGCCTGGCGGAGGATCCTTCCCGCTCCCGCGTCCCCCCTGGAGCACAGTAAGTCACCCAGCTGCGCTGCAGCCGCGCACGGCCGCGGCTCGCTCGGGGTCTGTGGCTGCCGGTGCCTCCCGCGAAGACCGCGCCGGGCTGGGGGCGCGGGGGGAGGCCGGGGGCCATGTGCGCCCGCGCCCGCGCCGCAACATGGCGGGGCACCCCTCAGGGCATCTCCGCTCGTCGGGGCAAATTCCCTCACGGCTTGGCCCTCACGGCATCCCCTTCATGACAGATTCCCTCACGGTTTGGCCCTCACGGCACCCCCTTCGTGGCAGATTGCCTCACGGCTTGACCCTCACGGCACCCCCCTCATGGCATCCCTGTCACGGCTTGGCCCTCATGGCAGTCCCCTCATGGCTTCGCTCTCACAGCATAGCCCCCACAGCAGTACCCTCAGGCAATGGCCCTCACGGCATCCCCTTCGTGGCAGATCCTTTCATGGCATGGCCCTCACGGCATTGCCCTCATAGCGATCCCCTCACTGCTTGGCCCTCACGGCCAAAGTGGTGAAATATTTACTTGAAGTAAATATTAAACTTCAAACCTTTCTGGTTTCAGACTTTGACTCACTTGGATTCTTTCCCTGCTGTTTGCAAAGTTGGGGGCTTACCAACTTTTCTTAGAATTTTTTAATCTATCCAATAGATATTGGAATTAATGAGCAGAGTTAATACTTATTCCACTATTTTGTATATGTAGCTGAAAGGGTAACACAGAAATGGCATTTGAAGGATATTTCTCCCCCTCATCATGGTACAAAACACTGAGCGCTTCCAGCATCCTACATCGCTTGAAGTGTCAAATTTAGTGCTTTGAGGGTGGTTGTAAAAGTTTATGATACTGTTTATTTTTAGCAGCAAAACTTGAGGGAATGTTTTGCCTAGAAAAATGCCAAATCCAGCTGTTTGGTGGATCACACCTGGACAGAAGGGGCCTGTCTTGCGGAGCCTCAGCTTGGGCCAAGCTTTTATATGAAAGACACATATAATAATGACTTTTCTTCTTTTATTTTGTTTTCTACACCGCACTGAATGGCAGGAGGTAGAACGAGATGATCTTTAAGCTCCCTTCCACCCCAAACCTTCAATGATTCTGTATGGCCAGGTGAGAGCCAGGAATTCATCCTAAATAAAACACATGAGCAAAAAAAGCTTCTTTAACCCAAAGCTCTAACTAAAAACCATAATTGCCACCAGATTCTGGAGGCCTCCGAACTACTTGAGCAGCTCTTCATGTATTGAAGTCTGAGGAAATGAAAAGTTTTCTAAGGCTGTGGTTTTTTCCTTCAGGATGAGCCTAATCCTGCCCCAACCTAACTCTGCAGTTCCCTTGTGGGATTCTGGCCATTTTGCAGGTTTGGTTGCCATGGCTGTTTTTTTGTTGTGCCTCAGAGCTGCCTGCACACTTGACACTATGAATTCCTTCTGGAAACTGAGCCACACAGGAAAAAGCCGCAGAGAGAGGTGGATGTCTTCCCCTCCCCAGCCCCTGATTCCCTGTCTCTCCCTGGGACCAGGAACAGGCTGCTGGGGCAGGAGGTGGGAATGGGAGTGCAAACTTGCAGCCGCTGAGTGTGTCCTGGTCACTCCATCAGCTGGGATGATCCGAGGGCACAACTGGGTTTGCTCTCCACCCTCCCTGGCTGCCTTGTGCTGCTGCTTCCCTTGTGCTCCCTGTGGTGATCCTTCATCCCTTGGGGACCGGGCTCAGCTCACTGAGCTGGGAGTATTTCCTTTATATATACATTTAGATAGATTTACTTTGCTGTGTTTGTTGCCATTGTGGTGTCAGCTTTCCACTATTGTTTTCCCGATCCAAGTGACTGCACACCCTTGGCACACGTGGGAGGGAGAGGGAAGGAGAGCCTGGAGGTGGAGAGGTTGGTGGGACCAATGGGGAGCGGCGCCAGGCAAGGGCAGCTCAGCCCCGTGTGCACCCGCAGTCGCTGAACCTGCAGCTTGCGCATCCCCAGCCTGAACGGGGGCCAGCAGCTGGCAGGGATTCCCCGGGAAGGCCGGCTCCGAGCTCCCCTCCTGAGTGCCAAGCTCTGGGAGCTCTCCGAATGTGCAGTGGACTGCTGAGGAGAGACTCAACCCATGGATTAATTCAGAGAGCAGAAGAGTTGGGTTCAGCCCACGGGGGTCTGGGACCACACAGCCTGGCTGTGAGCGAGTTTGGGAGCTGAGTAAAGGATGGCAGGGTGGATCCTAGGAGGGAATTGAAGTTGAGAGGAGACAGTTTCAAGTTTGAAGTTGGGAGGAGGAAGTTCGCAGTTTTGGCTTCTTCTCCAGTCCCTTCTTTTGATTATTTGATCCCATAACAGGTCTATGAAAAAGCCCGTAAAACTCCTAAGCAGCTCAGACTGCTGGGGTCAGAAACACACAGCCCTCAGTGGGGTGGGAGCTGCACAGCCTTCCCAATTTGGGGTTTTTCCTGTCTCCTGTGAGAATTCTTTTTTTTCTTCTGCCTGACTGCAAAAGGAACCTTAGTCCTTTAGTCCAAAGCCAAGTGGTGAGAGCTTCCTCTCCAGGGGCTGGGGGTTGTGGGTTTGAACCTTTACAGTGACACTGGGTCTGCAGTGTTTGGGAAAGTGCTGTCGCTGCTGGGCCATTTTTCAGACTCAGCTCTAAGGAGGGTAGGAGTTCATTGCATCCCAGGGTGGTTTGGGTTGGAAGAGACCTCAGAGCTCATCCAGTTCCACCCCTTGCTCTATTGAGGGATACCCTCCACTAGACCAGGTTGCTGCAAGCCCCGTCCAACCTGGCTCTGAATTAAGACACACTGGGCAAGGACCACGTCTTTGATCAAAAGAAACTTGAATGCCTGCATCAGCTTTCCTGAATCCCAGTGTTGGGAAGCAAAGATAGAGAGGAGCACAGAGGAAACTGACAGCACTGGAGCTTAATAAAAAAAAATACACTGTCTGAAGCAGTGAGCTTCAGTCAGAGCCTTTGCTGTTTGTGCTGGAGTGCAGAGATCTGATTTTAGGTGCACCTTTCCTGCTGTAGTTTGAGGTGAGGTGATAAGGCACTGCCTTATTGAAATACTCCACCCAGCTGAAATTAAATATTTAGGTATCTTGCATCACACTTGAGAATAAATTGCTTAAGGAGTTTATGTTTCCTTACAGAGTTCTGTTCATTAATGCAGCCAAGGAGCTGAGTGTAACCCCAGGTCTGTGCACAGGGTAAGTTTGGGAAGGCCAGTGGCTCCTGTCCCTGCCCTGATAAGGGAAGGGACAGCACCTGAGTAGCCTCCTGTCACTGCTCCCTGTATTTGGAACCTCTCCGTGCCCTGTGCAGGAGTTGGGATGGGGAAGGCTCTCAGGACTGTGGGCTTTGCCTCCCTCACTTGATTTTCTGTGCTCCACAGGCCTTGGTCGAGAGGAGGAGTTCCCTGGTTTGTTGGTGAGCCCCAGCCGCCTTCCTGCAGTGAGGATAAAGGTCTCTGGGCTGATGCTCGTCCCTGCTGACTCTGTCCTGGCATCCTCGGGGATAAGCTCTGGGAATCTCCTTGACTTCACTCTATCTTTGCCTCCTCTCCTCCTGGATACACAGAGTGATTAACTCGTTTCTTCTTTCCTGTTCTCACTTCATATAAGGACCTAACAACAGATCCTCTCCTGAAATGTCACTTACCTTCATTTTAAAACATCTTTTAAGCAAACATCTCCTCCTCCTTTACCAAAGCAGACGATGGTTGCAGAAGGTAATGGTATCCCGTGGTTTGGAATCTTCAAGGATTTCACATGTTGCTTCCGAAAATCCTGGGGGTGTGATAATCCTCACAGAGTGAATATCTACCTTGTAAATAACTTTAGGTCTTTTGAGAACAAAGTTTTGACTGCTGGATTGGTGACAAAAATAAAAAGGAATGTTGCCTCTTGGAATCTTCATTTTTAAAGTGAGGTCCTGCTGGGCAGCAGAGGGGCCTCCATGACATGTTTCAGTGTCAGTGTAAAACAGAAGCTGCCATGGCTACATCTGAGCCTCCTAAACTGTCATTGCCAACACAAGTTCTTCTCAAGCCACATTCCTAAATAAAAGTTGCTAGGATACTGTAGTGGGATGCACAAATAACACTGAGCTTCAAAACAAATGTGTGAAACTTAATTTTCACTCACATTTTGATATAAAATGATTAAATATTATTTGAAAATAGCAGACAAGGCTTGTTCTATTTACTGCTGCCATATAAAGCTTTGTCCTGTAAGTGATGAATCCTTTCAGCTGGCAGTAGCACCAGAATATGTTCCCTCAGGGAAGAAAAGGAGGTGATTCTTTGAGTGAGTTACTGTCGTGGTGAATCACTTGAGGGGGCCACAGTGTCACTGGGTCTTCAGGCTCTGCTGGTCAGCAGTGCGGGCTTAGTGGAGTGTGAATTTCTTAAGGGCCTTAAGCTGAAGGAGGGCAGGGCTGGATGGGATATTGGGCAGGAATTGTTCCCTGGGAGGGTGGGCAGGCCCTGGCACAGGGTGCCCAGAGCAGCTGAGGTGCCCCTGGATCCCTGGCAGTGTCCCAGGCCAGGTTGGACTCTGGGGCTTGGAGCTGCCTGGGACAGTGGAAGGTGTCCCTGCCATGGCAGGGGTGGAATGGGATGAGTTTAAAGTCCCTCCCAACCCAACCCAACCAACCTATTCCATGATAATTTGCATCACACCCCTTATTTTTCATACTGTTGATTACATAGACTAATTTTTATTTATTGCAAAACTGCAGATCTTGATTTTTAGATAAAAAGAGAATGTTCACAAGCTGATTAATGAACAGTTTTTAACTGAAAAAAAAATACCTAGGATGGGACAGAATTTATTTTACATGTTTAGAAACAACAGGATGAGCTGCTCCTGTTCTCCAAAGCTGTTGCCTCTCACTCCTAGAGCATTTGTAGGGAAGCTTCTGTCCCCTGTTCCCAGCGGGAATGGCTGGAGTTCTGTGACCATTGGCTGGCTGCAGGGTCATCAGTGGGGCGGGAATGCTGGGGCAGGGACATTTTAACCAGGGGCTGCCAATCTCCGCTCTCTTTGTGCCTCTGAGCTCCTGAGTCCTGCTCTCCTCAGCCTGGTACACATAGCACAGAGTGAGTATGGGCTCTCTTGGGTTTAAATCATTCTGGTTTAAAGTTTTAAAGTTATTAAATTTAAATTTTTTAACATTCTAAAAGTTAAAAGTTTTAAATATTCTTTTCAGAAAATTATGTTGTGTATAGTTCAACTTCCTATTGATAAAACTTGCCTTAAAAATCCTGTTTAGTGGCCACTGGCTCTGGACACCACTGATAATGCTCACTTAACTTCAAGGAGACAGCTGCCTGCTATGTGATAAATGTTCTTCTATATTACTGTTATATTACTCTCTTTAACTAATTCATCCCTTTGTTGTCTCTTTTATCTCTTCTTCTTTCTTGAGTTGTAATATAAAAGAGTTGATCATAACAGGGTTCCCCAAACATATATGCCAAAACTGATCATTTTTAGCCTAATCTGAGTTTTTTTATTGCAAGTAATTGTGGAGTTTTATAATTAAAACACGTCTGCAACTTTGCAATATCTGTATTTGGCCCACTGGATTAGAAACCTGTTGGTCTCCCCCAGCATGAAACTACCATTAAATGTTAGCTCTGGTGTGTTCAGTTGATAGTGAACAACTCAGTGTTAATTTTCTATATTTTATCCTTCTATCCATGTTTATTTTGACTTTATTCTACCTGGATATTTTGCCTAATCCAGATATTTTTCCTCATCAGGGCATCTTTAGTCAAGTCAAGCTGTAGCAGCTGATGTCAGGGAAAGGCACATCCCTGCCTTACCTGAAAAATCTGCTTTGGATAATTTTTGCTTTTCCCTTAGAAATCTCTTGGGGTTTGTGGGGTTTTTTTCTCTTTTCTAAGATATATTTTGTGTTGCTGTCCTCTCGTCCTCCTGCGAAGGAGGGGTCTCTGAGCTCACCTTGGGGCACTGGACACGTGCGGGTCAGTGACCGGCTGCGTGAAGAGGCTGACCCTGCTCGTGTGTTGTGTGTGCTGGGATTACATCAGGGACACTCTGGTTCCTTTTGTCCTAAACTCTTATCTGGGCTCTGTTCCTCCTCCGGGCAGTGGGAGAATGGGAGGTGATCCCTACAGTCTCTGCCCTGGAGCCAGGCTGGGAGAGCTGGGGGTGCTCCCCTGGAGCAGAGAAGGCTCCAGGGAGAGCTCAGAGCCCCTTCCAGGGCCTGAAGGGGCTCCAGGAGAGCTGGAGAGGGACTGGGGACAAGGGCTGGAGGCACAGGACCCAGGGAATGGCTTCCCAGTGCCAGAGGGCAGGGCTGGATGGGATATTGGGCAGGAATTGTTCCCTGGGAGGGTGGGCAGGCCCTGGCACAGGGTGCCCAGAGCAGCTGTGGCTGCCCCTGGATCCCTGGCAGTGTCCCAGGCCAGGTTGGACACTGGGGCTTGGAGCAGCCTGGGACAGTGGGAGGTGGGTGGCAGGGGGTTGGAATGGGATGAGCTTTAAGGTTCCTCCCAACCCAAACCAAACTATTATTTTCGGTCCAAATAAGGACAGACATAATTAGTTTATAAATTATGTCCATCCTTCCTTTCTTTCTTTACTGTTTTCCGAGTTCCAGTGGGTTTTGTCAGTGCAAGTGAACTTTTCCATCAGTAAATATGTGGAGAGTACACACAGAAGTAAATCTCAGAAAGCAGAGGCTTCCAGAGCTGCTCAGAGAACACACTGTACTTTTGCCGGGAGCCCCACGTGCGTAAGCTGTGTGTGCACACCCAGGTGATGACGTGGTCATCCATGGACCCACTCCCACTGGCCAGCAGAATGTCCATGTGTTTTCCCAAACCTTACTGGAATGGGAGAGTGGAGTGGAAACCCCACACCACCTTGTCTGAGTGAGCTCCTTTATTAATGCCACCTGTTGCTGGCCTCGTGGTTGTTCTCTCCCAGGAAAGCCAGAGCTGGAAGTTATTTCCTTGTCTCATTGCTGGAGCCTTTCATTTCCATGAAGAGTTCAGAACTTTTCAGGCACTGCCTCTAAAAACTCTTGAGTGGCCCCATCCAGCTCCACTCTGTGTTCAGACAGTAGGTGCATCAGAAGGGCTTTGACCTTTGCAGAGTTGGATTCTCCAAGGAATTGTTTCTCAGAGAGGCTGTGGACACCCCATCCCTGTCCAAGGCCAGCTTGGACTGGGCTTGGAGCAAGCTGGGACAGTGGAAGGTGTCCCTGCCCATGGCAGGGGTGGCACTGGATGGGCTTTAGGATCCCTTCCAACCCAAACCCTTCTGGGAGTCTGTGATTCTCTAGGCTGCAAATCCCAGCCTGGTCACTCATCAGGGCTTTTCCTCTATCCCAGATTTCTGTACAAGTGGGAGCAGTTTCCAATGTGACAAAATCAAACCCAGGATGGTTTTCCTGACTGGTTCCTGGTGTGCTCTGGGGCGGTTCAGCCTTGGAGGTTTAGTGTGTATCACATCTGCTAAAGTTCTCCAGCACTTTGTGGTGCCTGAAGCTCTTGCTTTCCCCACCTCCCCCAGCTAATTCCAGCTGTTTTCCTTGTGTCCTGGTTTCCTGCAGACCCATGGCTGAGCAGGTGCTGGTGATCGGCAGCGGAGGCAGGGAACACGCCCTGGCCTGGAAGTTGGCCCAGTCCCCTCGTGTGAAACACGTGTTTGTGGCCCCGGGAAATGCAGGCACGGCTGACGATGGAAAAATCTCCAACTCAGGTAAAAACAAAAAAATACCATTTTTAAATTTGATAACCACAAAGTCTTGAGCTGACATCACAGCTGGTAGTGTGAAAGGATGATGATTATAATGAAATGATGATGATGATGGTGGTGATGATGATGGATTACCATTTTTTAAGGTTTAGATGCAGTTGAGAAGAAAAAAAAAGTCTGAGCAAAGCCTTGTGTAAGTTGTGTAATTAATTTTATATAAGATCTCAGCTGTGATATCTCATTATTTATGGAGGATTCAGCCAGAGCTGTTCCTCTGGGAATTCAGCTCAGGATAGTTGCTGTGGTTCCCACCTAAATTCCCTCCTGTGTTCTCAGAATTGTGTTGAAACCCCATGATCCCCACAACCTGTGACGAGAACACTGTCACTGTGAAAAGAAATTCATTCCTTTGTCTTAGTGACCTTCAGAAATCAAGGTTATTTTCAAATATTTCTCTCTGTGTGCTGACTGCCTGGTTTGAACTCTTAGTTTAACATATTAAGCTCTGACTGGCTGTAATTGGAATTTTTCATAGTTATTAGTTTTGAGAAATCAAGCTTCAGATGTTGCAAATTGGGTATCCAAAATTTGGTGCTGCGTTTCAAGAAAACCTGGTCAGAGGTGCTGGCACCCAGGGAATCGGTCCAAACCACAGAGATTCCTGTGTCCTTTCCGTAACAGATCCTGATTTAGGGGCTTTAACCCACCTAAGGCTTCAGTTTTCCCTTTAGAACACATGATAAGGTACAGAATTCGAGTTAACACAGGATGCACGTGAGTGTGGATCGTACACATCCATTTTGTGCACTCGTGGTGGTGTGGGAGCAGCTCTGTGTGTTGCTGCCTCATGTGGAAACGTGAGTCCTGTCAGGTTCTTGTACAGCTGGGAATTGCTGTATAGAATTCCGTTGGAATGCTTCATTACAGGCTTTTTAAAGAACTTTGTCCTTCATTTCTCTGACCAGTCACAGCATCATGAGTGGTGTTTTGTTCTGTTGGGCCTCTGAGGAGAGGCCTGGAAGGAAGAGCTTGACAGGACCAGAAAGTAAAAAAAAAACCCCTTTACCCTTGTGCTAAATGGGGTCAGTGCCAGGCTGCAGGGCCTGTGGAATGGGAATTCCAGCATTATTTTTTCAAGCTGTGCCTTTTTAGACTCCCCCTGTTCTGTTGTCTCTTTCATTCCATAAAAAACATTGCACCACCAGTGGATGATGGTTGAGCTCGAGCCAGGTCCATGAAATCTCCCATGTGGAATAAATTGTTTTGTTCTGCACATTGCCTCACCTGTTCTGGGGAAGAGAAATCTTCACCAACCCAGGAAGAATCTAGAATTTATGAAGAGTTTGACTTATGTGGGTTTTTAAGGAAAGAATTCGTCTCACCTGTTCAGGAATTCCAGTGCTGTCACTGGGACCTTGATTTAACTCAGGGTGGAAAATGGGAAACAGCTTTACAGAACCACATGAGCCCTGTTGTGTTTTGTGGGCAACAACACTTGGGAAATCTGGGAATATCTGGGAGACTCCTTCCCTGGTTTCTGGGGATTTTTGGTATAATCAAAATTTGGCTCTGAAAGTTCATCCTCCCCTCGTGGATCATAGAATTGCCTTTAATTAGCATTGCAACTCTGGGTCTTGGGTGATTACTGAAACAAGAAAAAGTGAGCTGAAAATGGTAAATGACCTTAAATAACCTTAAATCTTTCAAACTTTGCCTGTATTCAAGCAAGAAAGAAATTTTTGTGGTTAATCTGAGCTGGTAGTTGTTTCCAGCAATAAAGAGGTATTTAGGTTGAGTGCCCAAATACAGGTTTATATTCAATTTAGACTGGATTATCAGGGCAGTTTTGGTGCAGAAGCACAGACAATGGCTTGCTGAATGCAGACAGACATAGGTGTATCTATGAATGGACTTCACCATCCTGACACCTCCTCGTGTCACATTTTACCTCTCAGTGTAACTTGTGCTCTAAAACTGAAGCTCCACCTTTGGTCCAAGGTGCTCTTGTCTGTTCCAAAGGAATGTTCAGCTGTTGTTTTAAGCAGTCAAACACAGTTATAGGAACATTCCCTTTCAGTCAACAACCTGAGGAAAATGATGTTTGGGAGGGAAGTTAAAATCATGGATGAACAACATGATTTGTTCCTTCGTGTTTGTTGACAGGACATTTCCCCATCACGTGAATCTTGCGCCAAACTCACTGTTCGTATCATGAATAGATCAGACCTGCAGCAAGAAATTTGGGGTGAATTCCAGGCTCTCCTTTCTCTGCTTGGAAAGGGGCTCCAGACAAGGGCCTGGAGTGCCAGGACAAGGGGGAATGGCTTCCCACTGCCATCGGGTAGGGTTGGATGGGATATTGGGCAAGAATTGTTCCCTGGGAGGGTGGGGAGGCCCTGGCACAGGGGTGTTGTGCTTTTGGGTTTGCTCTCTTGAGGGCCAGAAGTCGACTGGCAGCAGCTGCACACAGAAGTCAAATGCCTTTGTTTCTTACCAGTGTTGGTGGAACAAAATAACTGGGCTGTTACAGAGGTGTCAAGGAGGTGATTTTTATTTGTGTTCAGTCTGGGTGTTCCCCCACCCCACCTGAATAGGGTAAATCTATAACTAAAATGTAGATTCTGTTGTGGAATCAGGAAATTTTATGGAAGGAATTGTTCCCTGGGAGGGTGGGCAGGCCCTGGCACAGGGTGCCCAGAGCAGCTGTGGCTGCCCCTGGATCCCTGGCAGTGTCCCAGGCCAGGCTGGACACTGGGGCTTGGAGCAGCCTGGGACAGTGGAAGGTGTCCCTGCCCATGGCAGGGGTGGCACTGGATGGGCTTTAAGGTCCCTCCCAGCCCAAATCAGTCTGGGATTCCATGATTCTATGAATTTTTTCATCCAGGATGGGGGGAGCACTATGGGCACAGACACAAAATCCTGTCCTCTCCTTCCTCTCTCATCACTTCCCAGAAACTGTCTGGGAGACCACCAGCTCCCAGTCTTCTGCCATGTCCCAAAAGAAAGGATGAGAGAAAATGGCCCTAAGTTGTACCAGGGGAGGTTCGAGATTGGAAACATTCTTTCCCTGCAGAGTGGTCAGGCATTGGGATGAGTTGCCCAGTGGAGCCACTGTCTCTGGGAGTGTCCCAGGCATGTCTGGATGTGGCCCTTGGGGACGTGGTTTGGGGTGATGCTGGTGGTGTTGGGGTGGGACTGGATGATCCTGAAGGGCTCTTCCAGCCCCGATGATCCTGGGATTCTGTTCTCCCTTTGCCAGCACTGTGCCCTGGTGTGTTCAGCCTCCTCCCTGCATAAGCAGCCAATCCACGCTGGGCTCATCTCTTTTCTGGCTCTCTGGATCCGTGTTCCCATCCTGTGCAGACCTTGGCTTTATTTATTCATGATAAAAGCAGTGGAATTGCAGGGCTTTGCGTAACTCTTGGATCATGAGATTGACATTATTGTCTTTGGTGCAGGACGTTTCTTTTGTTTGCACAGTTTGGGGCATTCCAAGTGTCATCACACTGAGTGTTTGTTTTTGGAAAGATAATGGTTGTAACAACCTGAGCCCACATATCCTCAGCCATAGTGACAGCACAGTGTCCTTCTTAATTAAGTTCACCATAATACAAAAAAAAAAAAAAATAGTTCTGATTCCCCTTGGTTTCAGAGGGCTCAGTTTTGGGCAATTTTTAGCTGGCACTACAGAAAGAAAGAAAAAAAGAAAATAGATGAGTTGGAATTCTACCACCAACCATTTGTTTCATTCCCAACACCCTCCTGGCACCAAGATCATGAAATCACACAATTGTGGAATGGTTTGAGTTGGAAGGGACCTTAAAGCTCATCCAGTGCCACCCCTGCCATGGGCAGGGACACCTTCCACTGTCCCAGGCTGCTCCAAGCCCCATGCAGCCTGGTCTTATATCTGTAAAGCTCCATGGTGACTCTCCTCAGGGAGGAGACTTGCTGGAAAGAAATTGGTTTTTTCCCCTTTTGAGTTTTTTTCTTGGATTCTTTGCAATGTGGCCTGTGCTGGCAAACAGGGTGTTCCTAGGGGTCAGACCAGTTTGTTGGCCAGCAGCCCAGGGGATCCCAGAGGTTTTTGTCTCACCTTCAGGAGCAAGGTGGGTTGACAGGGCTATGAAGGTGGGGAAGGGTCTGGAGGGGCCCCACGAGGAGCAGCTGAGGTCCCTTGACATGTCCAGCGGCAGCAGAGGAGCCTGAGGTCAGAGCTCCCCGGGGCTGCAGCTCCTCCCGAGGGCAGCGCAGGGACAGCTCCGATCTCTGCTCCTGGGCCAGGGACAGCACCCAGGGAGCGGCTGGAGCTGGGCCAGGGCAGGCTCAGGCTGGAGAGCAGGGAAAGGTTCTTCCCCCAGAGGGTGCTGGGCACTGCCCAGGCTCCCCAGGGAATGGGCACGGCCCCGAGGCTGCCACAGCTCCAGGAGTGTTTGGGCACCGCTGCCAGGGATGCCCAGGCTGGGATTGTTGGGGGGTCTGGGCAGGGCCAGGGCTTGGATCAATGATCCTTGGGGGTCCTTCCCACTCAGGATATTCCACTATTCTGTGATTTATGACTCTATGAACATGGATGTCCAACCAGAGCCTTTACCTGGGGTTTGGGGGTGTATTTTGGGTGAGTCTCTGTCAGTGTCGGCCTCACTCTCCCAGGTTCCCAGTGGCCTGGCAGCCCAGAAGTTGAGGCAGGGGAGTGCTCTGTGATAACTCAGTGCTGAGGAGCCCCCATGGATGGGATCTTCCCCTGTTTTGTGTCTCCAACAGCTGTTCCAGTCAGTGACCATGCTGCCGTTGCCCAGTTCTGCAGAGATCAGGACATCAGGCTGGTGGTGGTCGGTCCCGAGGTTCCTCTTGCTGCTGGTAAGAGAAACAAACTGGAAATCACAGCCTTGAGCATTTATGAAGAAAAGTAAATTGTAGTCCTCATCTGTGCATCACTCAACAGTGTCTCCAGTCTGAATGGAAACAGATCCTCTGGGGCAGTTTCCGTGAAATTCAGAGTTGTGCCAAGGTGAAAAAGAATTTCTGAAGGGTAGTGTGTGAGCAAGAAAGCCAGTTTTGGTTTTCCTATGGAGTTTCCATGTTTTGAAATAATTATGATTTGAGTCTTGGTAAAACAAACCTAATTATAAACATGCTGATAGTTTTTCTCCTTCAACCATTTGGCATCTTCACAGAAGACTCATGTTGACCTTTCAGCTCAAAGGTGTCATAAACCAAGCGGGGATTGTCATCCTTTCCCAAACCCAGCACGTCCTGGGGGCCTCCAGTGGTACAGCATTACCTGCTCCTGGCTCCAGTGAGGAAAGCAGGCACTGCAGACACCCAGATCACTTCTTATTCCTGGCATTCTTGCTCCAAGGAATCAGTGCACCCCTGGACTTGGCTGGCCTGACTGCCATAAATCATCTGGAGATTTATGACATGTTTTGTGTTTAGGAATTGTGGATGACTTGACAGCAGCTGGGATCAGGTGTTTTGGCCCCACAGCAAAGGCAGCTCAGCTGGAGTCCAGCAAGAGCTTTACCAAAGCCTTTCTGGATCGTCATGAGATCCCCACTGCCAGATGGAAAGCCTTCACTGATCCCAAAGCAGCATGTGCCTTCATCAACAGGTACAATTCCTGTCATTTTAGACACATTCTTACTGACAGTGTGCTGGATACCCAAACCAGTCAAATGATTGCTCATGTATCAACACCTTTGGGACAGAACATCTGCACAGGTTTCACAGGGTCACCTATCACGACTCTCTCAGACTTCAGCAAGTCTGAGAAAAATGGTTCCTCCTGCTCTAAAATGAAATGGAAGTTCAGTGTTCAGTTCACAGGAGAATGTAGGACAAGCTGTTATTTTTTTGTCAGTCTGCCTGCTGGGGAAAGGCAGGGAGCAGCCCAGAGCCATCTGTGCTGGCTTCTTGTCCCTTTTCTCCACCAAATAAACCTGGAGAATTACTCAGCAACTGATGATCTGCTCATCACAGTACAACCCAGGTGACCCCAGGTGATACAAGAGTAAATTCCCAAATGGAAAGCAGTAATGAACAGTCAGGAAATTCCCTGGTGGGGAAAAGAAGCAGAAACCCTTCTCAGGCAGAGCACAACGAGAGCAGCCTGGTGTGATTTGTGTGTTATTCAATAAGGTTGCTGTGAAAACTGAGAAGTACTTTGATCTTTCAACTCTTGAAATGTTCAAAATGTCTTTGCAAGGACTGTTTATGTTGAGTGTCTGTCCTGTGCCTTGGCAGTGCCAACTTCCCTGCTTTGGTTGTCAAAGCCAGTGGCCTGGCAGCTGGCAAAGGAGTCATCGTGGCTTCGACCAAGGAAGAGGCCTGCAAAGCTGTCACTGAAATCATGCAGGTGAGCAGGAATGTCACACAAAATCAGCTGTTCACCACCTCGGAGCATCACAGATATTCCTTCTTTCATGTAATAGGAACTTGGCTGTAAGACATCAAATCTTTTACCCTTTTATTTGGCCAGCCATGGAACTCTGTTGTATTTATTGCTTGAGGCACAGTTCCTGTAGGCTAAAATAAAACCATTCTTCATGAAAACCCACCCTTATTTCACTTATTTATATACACAATTCTTTTTTTTTTCCACTGTATGAGACTTCTGCAATCCAGCAGATTCCACAGTGCAGGAACACGATCTCAGTGACTGAGGTGGATCTTTACAAGCACTATTTGGACTAAGCACAGCACTTAAATGTGTTGTCAGATTCTAGTGGGATTATTTCATGTGAAGTTCACATTGAGGAAGGATATTCCACAAATATATTTGGAGCATCAAGATTTGAAGTGAAGCCAAATGAAGTAATTTTATCTGACCACTGAGGATCACAGAGCTGAGGCTCCCAGGTCAGGCCCTCAGCTGGTGTCAGCAGCACAGCATCCTAAAATTCCATGGAGCTCTGCTGATTCATGGGAGACATTATCTGACACAATTGTGCTTCAAGAGCCAGACCATGGGGGCTGCAGTCACATTTTGGGGGGTCTGTGGTCACTGGACAATTCACGTCTAAACATGGCCCAATGTCTTGTACAAAAAACCAGAATATGCAGCCAGGGTTCAAACATTGCACTGGGCTATGAAAATCTTGCTCCCTTCCCATGTGTTGTATAAAATTGCGCTTTTTTTATCCAGTGAAAGTGCAGATTGGAGACTTGGCAGGCATTGCTGTTGGGGTGAATTTCAGAATGCAGAGCATGAGGAATTGCTCAGTAATCCCAAATACCCTCTGCCATTTGAAAATATTCAGTAGTAAACCCTGCATTTATTTAAGAATAAACAGAAAAGAGGAGTAGAGGTTTTACCGCTGCTGACATCCCTGGGGGGAGAATGGATTCATAGTCTCAAACCTGTGCTGCATTTTTTACTGTATTAAAAATACATATTTGTTGTTGCGTTTTCAATAGTTCAAAACTGAAACAGAACTAAAGAGATCTTGTTTTACTGTAGGATAAGAGTTTTGGCACAGCTGGGGAAACTGTTGTTGTTGAAGAACTTCTTGAAGGAGAAGAAATTTCTGTAAGTGCATCTCACTGTAACGCTTTGGTTCTACCTGTTCTGAATTGTTTGGGATTCACTAAGTACCTTCACCTACACAGTGGAGGATTTTATTAGTTAAAGTGAAACCATTCCCTGCTTATGAATAAAATTGTATTGGTTAAAGACAGCTATGTTAAGAACCAAGGTTCTTATGGTCTCTTAAATTAAATTAAATTAAATTAAATTAAATTAAATTAAATTAAATTAAATTAAATTAAATTAAATTAAATTAAATTAAATTAAATTAAATAAGAATAACTGGTGCCACATGGAAAAGAAAACCCAAATCTTAACATTTTTGGTGTCATGGAGGGCCCAGAGCTGTGTTAGGATTTTCTGACAGCTCAGTATTTTCACAGTGTTGATTTATCTGCAGACACAGAACATTTCCTTCGTTCTAAGCTGATTCGGCTCCTTCATTTAAAAACTGGACCTGGGTTAAATGGCAGAGTGGGAAGGAGGGAAGGAAAACGAAGCCCAGGGTTGGGCAACTCAACACCAGCAGCACACAAAGGACAACAGCCAAGCTCCAGCTCAGGTTCCCGAGTCCTGGGGTTGGAATGGGCTTGTGCTGGAAGTTGGGAACATTCCTCTTGGAGCTGTGGTGGTCACAAAGTAAATCAGCCCCTGCTCTTGCCATCTCTGCATGGTCAGACTTTCCTGCCTGACAGGGAGAAATGGATGTGCACATATTGGGTGTCTTTATTCCCTCCTGCTTGCCTTGACCTGTTTAGGAACCAAGGGATTATCCAGCCCTTCATTCTCTGCTGGGAAATGTGTCATGCTCCTAAATATTCCTTGGAATACCAAGCAGATTTATTGTCATGTAACACAATAATCCAAACATGCAGTCGAAGGTGGGTTTTTTTCTCTGCTGACTGTCACTTATGAAGGAAATGTACTACTTGCCTTGACCAGCAAAATAATTCACCTTCCACAAATCACTTACTTTTTAATATATTAACATTTTTGCTTTTTTTGGATCCTTGCTGGTTTTATAATTAGCATTATAAAATGGTTTTGAGTACTGCTCCCATTAGTCCAGAGAGGGAACAACGTTACCCAGTTTGAGTGCACAGCATCATCCAGTTCCAGAAGATGCCAGCAGGCTTGTTATTCTGAAGATATTGAGGATAAAAGCAACTGCTATATACATAATTTATAAATATTTCACAAGTAAATAGCTTTATCAGCAAGGAAAAGGAAGTCTTGAAAGGAATGTAATGCCGTCTTTCCGGGGCAGGGGCTGGGAAGGGAAAGGAAGAAGCAGTTTCCATCATGCAGTATTTTAATTAATTTTTTTTAAACCTTTGGAGTGTTTCTTTTCAGTGCAACTGCTGATGGTATCATTTTTCTAGGTTTTATTAAAGGCAGTTTCTGGAGGAAGGTCACACAAAATGAGTCCCTGCTTCCCGAGGAAAAGGCAAATGCTTAGAACCCCATCATTTATTTTATCAGGGAGGCAGAGTTTATTCTCTTGAATATCATTTTGCCACACTGAAAACCATCTATATTTGCACTAACTGCACTTGAATTTTACCCACACACAGGAATTTTAACTCTTTTCCTTGTTTTTAGTGCCTGTGTTTCAGTGATGGTGTCACCATTGCTCCCATGCCCCCAGCCCAGGACCACAAGAGGCTGATGGATGGAGATGAAGGCCCCAACACAGGAGGGATGGGAGCTTATTCCCCAGCTCCTCAGGTGAAAATGGATTGATAAGGAAGGGGAAATGGACTGATAAGGGGATGTTTCACTCCAGCTGTACCACAGCTGTCAGTGAAAGCCTGTGGGAATGAGGAGCAGGAGGGAATGGGCTCTGCTGCATGGAAAGAGCTGCCTAAAGCAGACATGGCCAACTACAATCCCCAGCTTCCCAAATTTCTCTAAAGAGGAGGATACCTCTGCTGGATTACTTGGAATTATAAAGGGGGAAGTGTTATTTCTGCAAGCTTATATTTGATTGGGATTTAAGTGTTAGGAAATGCTGCTCATTAGAACCGAGTGCTTAAACCGACAGTTTTGTCTTGTGCCAAACAAAGCTAATGGTGAATTTTGGCCATGGCTGAAGGTGGTTTGGGGTCTGTTTGATAGGGAACTTCTATTAGCAGAAAGAGAGAGAAAAACTTTCTTAGCTTTCCATTGGGTGTGCAAGAGACCATCCAAGAGTTCTGCTTGGCTCTTAAAAACACAGAATCAATCCCTCCCTTTTTAACAACACTGGTTTCTAATCCTTTTTTATTAGATTTCTAAAGATTTGCTGCAGAAGATAAGAGAGACTGTTCTTCAGAAGACTGTTGACAGCATGAGGAAAGAAGGTGTCCCCTATTTGGGTACGTACAAAACTTTGGGATTTTTAATCATAAGGAGAAGAGCCTTTTATTTTGCTTTTTCCTCTTTGTAGCCTAACTCTCACTGGAAGGTAAGGGAAACAGCTTTGATTTATTGGCGACTGGGTTTGGTATCAGTGGCTTGATTCAGAGTCCATGGAAATCAACAGAAGTCATTTCATGAACAGGGGATAATTCCTCAAGTGAGGAAGAACAGAAAGGAAAATGTTCAAAAATAAGCTGCAAAGTTGTGACCACGACTACTTCTGCCTGATCTATTTTTAACATTTCTCAAATTCACTGAGCACAAGTGGCAGCCTTTTAAACCCTGTTATCAACAGATTCAAAACAAGCAAATTCCTGAGGTATCTTTTTGTATCATTTTTTGTTCTAGGTGTGCTTTATGCTGGATTAATGCTCACCAAAGATGGGCCTAAAGTTCTGGAATTTAACTGCAGATTTGGTGACCCAGAGTGTCAGGTGAGTTATTTTGTAGGTAGCTACAATTTGGCATTATGGGAGGAGGAAAAAACTCTGACCATCTACCACTATTGGTAACTAACTGTGAGGTGAACAATCAGCTCATTGCACCAAGATTTAAAATATTTGCATTGTTTGTTCAAGGCAGGAGATCTGTTAGGAAACTGTTGGATTTCAGTAGGCTGGACTCAAATCTAGGCTTTGCAAGGGTCAGCTTGAGGAGAGCTCAGCACTTCCCTGTCTTTTCTGGAATGGATTCTGGATTTTTCCTTGCTCCCTGTTGACAAGTGGAACAAAACTCTTAATTTCTATTCTTCAGAACAAATAAGGTTCTTTGTCCTCACCCTTTCCCATCCATATGTAACAATTCTTTCACCCAGAGAAATTCTCTTTAAGGAAATTGTTTTTAAGGGCTCACAGATTACACACTGTATGTATAATGTGTGAAAGTACAATATGTGGACATATTTAATGCTGTTTTTACAGCTGCATTAGTGTCTTTTCAATGCAAGAATACCTTGTCTGATTTGCTGCTGTGTGTTTGTGTAGGTGATTCTGCCCCTGCTGAGGAGTGACCTGTACGAGGTTATGCAAGCAGTGATCAACAGGAAGCTGGCCAGCTCCATGCCAGTTTGGAAGGAGGACAGTGCAGCTGTGACTGTGGTCATGGCTAGTCAAGGCTATCCAGGGGCATATCCCAAGGGCTTGGAAATAACAGGTAAATGGAGCAGGAGAAGCTGCAGGAGGCTCATTCCTCCCCTGGCCTCTCCCTGTTCTCTCCTGCTGCATGAAGGTGATCGCTGGAACTGAGATTTGTAGAAACCCTGGTTCTGGGTCAGCAAGAACAGCTGGATTTTCACAAATCTCAGTTTATTGTGGTGTATTTTCAGTTCTCCACGCTGTGTTGTTATTTGATATTGGCACAGCAGTGATATTTAATACCTGCTACAGTCAGGTGGTTCTGATCAGGTGCTTGGGTCACGTTGATGCTGATGCTTTGTGCTCTGGGTGTCACTGAGGCATAAAAACCCAGCTGGAATTAGATGTTGTGTGCCAGCTAAATGCCTCTTGCCACATCCCTGAGCACACAGGTGACTTGTCTCTCCTCCAGAGCTATTTTTTCCAGATTTATTCCTATTTCCCAGCGGGATCACCCTGACTTTGACTGTGGTTTCTAGACACAAAGTGCTCAATATCCCTTCATTGAGAACATTCTAACCAACAGATGATCTTTTTAACAATACCCACAGGGCTTGCTAAGGCCAAGCAGCTGGGGCTGGAGGTGTTCCACGCAGGCACAGCCCTGAAGGACGGCAGGGTGGTGACCAGTGGGGGCAGAGTGCTCACAGTCACGGCCATCAAGGAGGACCTGCCGGCAGCGCTGCACGAGGCCAACCTGGGCGTGGCTGCCATCCACTTCCAGGGGGCCATCTACAGGAGGGACATTGGCTATCGGGCCATAGCCTTCCTCAGGCAATCCAGGTAGATATTCCAAACCCCTGAAATAGGAATATCTGGTGTGAATGGGAATATCTGGATCTAAGCACATCCCTGATTGATATTAATAACCAGTGTTGATATTCTGTGTAACTCTTGAGGAATTTTAACCCCATCCTTGTATTCAACCTCAGCAAGACCAGCCAAGGGAGGAACATTTTGAATGCCTGATCCATGTTCTCACTCTCCTAAACCTGAGTTAAACTACAGTGACAAGCACACAGGAATGATCTGTGCTGCTGCAGTTGTTAGGTCCTGTTTAGGGAAGGTGAACTTCTGCTTCTTGGACTTTGGATCACAGCTTTCGCTCTGGGTTTGCCTTGTCCAGAAGTCTAATATTTAATATCATGAAATGTGGTCACAGCCTCAACCTGCCAGAGCTCCAGGAGCATTTGGGCAGCGCTGCCAGGGATGCCCAGGGTGGGATTTTTGGGGTGTCTGTGCAGGGCCAGGGGTGGGACTGGATGATCCCTGTGGGTCCCTTCCAGCTCAGGAGATTCTGTGATTTTATACATGAAAAAAGTTCAGGCTGGCTTATTGGCTCTTTTTAGCTTTTAGAAATGGTTATAATTACCTTGAACCCCCTACCTTGCTGGGATTTACATTTTACTGGGATAGCTGGCTAACAACAGGGTAGGATTCATCACTTCCTTCCATTCTCATTCCTTTAGCTGTCACAATATTTACTGTAAGACTCTGGAGATCATATGGGTGTGGGGGTTTTTTTAATAGCAGGGAGTCCTGTTGTCTCTTTAATGTTCCTGAAAGCTTCTTGCAGGTTTTTAGGCTCATTTTTACCTAATGAGAAACTGCTCTGCTCCAATGAGCTCCTAACCTTTTCCCAAGGGGTTGTTTTGTAGGCTGGGAAGCACATCAGGGACAGTTCTGTTGCTGCTGGCAGTGTATCCTGATTAGCATTTTGTAAAATTATGATCAATAAACTTCCTAAAAGAACAAGGGTGTTGGTATTTAGTCTTCTTTCTCTCCTAAGTGCTCTGCATCTGTTGACAAATTGACGTGAAAATGTGGAACTGGGATTTGTAGCAGAACAAATACCAGGTCAGTGAGGCAAGAGGAGGCACTTTGCTGAGCAGTTCCCTCCCACGCCGAGTTCCTGGGCCACAGGCAGCAGGTTTCCTGCCTGGAATGCCTGCCTTGGAGGATCCCTGGCTACACAAGGAGACTCCTGGGAGCTGGTTACAGTCGGTGCCTGGGGCACTGCCCTGGAGGCTGCTCCAAGTTCTGCTCCTGAAGGGGCAGAACAGTCGGGATGCTTCAGTCCCAGAATCCCAGCCTGGGTTGGGTTGGAAAGGACATTAAAGCTCATCCTGTTGCTGCCGTAGGCAGGGACACCTTCCACTGTCCCAGGTTGCTCCAAGCCCATCCCCTTTGGGCTCAGTGAAGGAAAGGGGATGGCTCTGGAAATCTGGGGATTCGCCTCCTCTTGGCAGCCTGGCAGGATTCAGCCTTTTCACCTCATGAAAACAGCCAGAATGCTTAAGAAAAAGTATTCCAGAAAATTTAAAGAATTAAAGACTGATTTAAAAGATGAAAGTAGATACCAAAATTAAAAAAAAAATATACTCCTAAAACCATGATGAAAATCTGGTGAACATTTGTCATATTCAGACTGAAAGGGGCTGACTTTGATCTCTGGTTGTTGCAGGCCAATATTTCCTTGAGTTCTTATTCACAGCTTGACCAGCTGCCTGTGGTAATTTTTGTCCTCTTGCCAGTTTTTGGGCAGGGATATGCTGTGAGTGCAGACGCCTTTGGGTTTTCCTGGTAGCACTGCTCCTAGGCCAGTTGTTCTGACATTTGAAGCCTTATCAATTCCAGCAATGATCTTCACAACAGAAACACCTTTCATCCTTAGCACTAAAAAAAAAATTCTCACATCTTAAAATAAGATTTAATAGAGTACAAAAATATTTACTCCATTTAATGCAATTGGAGACATTTGTGTCTGTCTCTGACTTTTTCAATATTCGCTGAATTCTTGACCTGGTTCCTGAGATGGGTTTTGTGGATTACCTGAATTTTTTTGTTCAGCTGAGTCAATTGTAAAAGGGTTTCAGTTGTTTTGTTGTATTTGTCCTTGTTAATCACCACTGTGTTTCACCCTTAGAACTGAAACTTCAGGCTGAATCCCATCGACAGGAGAGAGAAAACAGGGATGGACCTAAAATAAGGATGCACCTGGTTCATGCCATTGACAGCCTGGGAATAACAAGTGCTTAACTGGCACGAGCTGTGTTTGCTGGAGTGAAAAGTCATCAAAGTCCCTGTCCCCAAAATGGAAGGGTCCTTGCGTAAATGTGAGCTGGTGCTTCGTGTCCCCAGGGAGCTGTGAGGACACACAGGTGACACCAGTTAGCCCCAGTGTGTTGATCTTAAACCCCACCCAGAGCTTACAGACATCTCCTTCTAGATGCCTAAACCCCACCTTAGGAACCTGAGTCCTTTTAATTTATATAAAATATATTCTTTAATAGAAATCTCACTGAAGTAAGAAAGAGGCGTGGTTGGTTTTGTGGTGGGATCATTGCAGTGATGAGGAGAGGCCCCTTTTAAGCTGCAGCTGTGGAACTCTGGAAGTATCCTGGAGGTTGTTGGATTTACCTGAGGCTCGTGGGTGGAAAAGTGACTTGAGCTCAGCCCTGCTCTGCCCCAGCCGTGCATTTTTGTGCCTGTTTTGGTTTGGGAGCTTTCCCTCAAGGCCTGGACGTGGCACTCAGTGCTCTGGGCTGGTGACAAGGTGGGGATCAGTCACAGCTTGGACTCAATGCTCTTTGAGGTCTCTTCCAGTCCAAGTGATTCTGGGATTCTGTATCTGGACCAGGGATTCCAACCTTGCAAAATCAGATCTGTGCTGCCTATTTTACCTTGTTGTCAGGGGTTTGGTTGTTGGTTTTATCCTGGGATTTGACTGATCCCAGTGCTCTGTTGTCATCTTCAAGACTCCGGAATTATTCGTGTACTGCTCCTGGCAGCCCCTCCTCAGACAGCAGGATGGGATTCTGCACAGTTAATCTGCTCAGGGATGTAAAGAAGTGAATACTATTGGAAAATACCTGCTTGTGCATTCAGTAATCAGCTGCCATCCCGTTTTTCCCACTCTTCCAGAGGCCTGACTTACAAGAACAGTGGAGTGGACATTGAAGCAGGGAACACTTTGGTGCAGAAGATCAAGCCCTTGGCTGCAGCCACATCAAGGTCAGGTAAGACAAGAACCTTCTGCTCCTGTTTTGGTCCCTTCTTGGCAATGAGGTTTATCAGCTGATCTTGATCTTGATAAAAAGCTCATATTTATATGGCCTGCCTGTTTCTAGATGACACAAGAAAATCTGTGGTAAGCAAATGCCTGTGATTTTATTCCAAATGCACAGCTTTTAACCCCCAAATGGCTCTAAACTCCATCTCCTGAATGCCAGGAGTGTTAGAGAGCCCAGTTCAGCACTGTGCAAGGACAAATGCACACAAAAATTCCACCATTTCCTGCCGGGTTTGATTCCATGGATTGTTATTTCTTGCACAGGGAACTCTGTCATTTGGGGGGATGAATGTTCAGAGAGGTTGTGAGATGTAGAATTCCTGAGATAGATGGGGAAAACAAACCTTTTGCTTGGTTAAACCAGCATTGATTCATCCTTTTTTGGGGGGGTTCAGGCACATCTTGCTCTAGCAAGTCCTTGTAATTCTTTGGACAGGTTTAAAATATAATTTAAAATATCATTTAAAATATCACGAAATGGCCCCTTTATTTCAAATTAACTGAGAACCTTCTAATGAAGTCAGATATACATAGAGGGAAAAATACAGATATTCTCGCACCAGTACAACAATCTTCCCACAGTTCCTCCCGTTTTTCAGAGAAACACTCAGTGCAAGGGGGAAATCTGTCAGTCACAGGAATTACTGACTGTTCAGTCACAAAGTTGGGGATTTTTAGGCTTAGGCTAATGATGAATTAAAAAGACAAAGCAACCTAAGCAGATCAGGAGCTCCTCAGTGAAGAGGTTCTAAATGCCAGAGAAAAGTTTCCTGGTGACAAAGCAAAGTCGTGTTGACAAACCTTGGAGAGAATTTGTGATGGAGATCCTGGAGAAGCCCCTGGAAGTAAAGCTGGGCTGTTTCTCCTGTTTCCTGGCTGACAGGCTGCAATGCAGAGCTCGGAGGGTTTGCTGGGCTCTTTGACCTGAAAGCAGCTGGTTACAGAGATCCCATCCTGGTGTCTGGGACCGATGGCGTCGGCACAAAACTCAAGGTAAGGTGGAAATCCACGGCAAAGAAGGAAAAACAGCACAGGAGGGAAAACGTTTTAACAGAAAATAGCAGTTGTCTCATAAAAATACCTACTGGTCTTTCTAAAAGGGGGATGAAATCTGAAATTACTCTTCTTCAGGCAAAAGAATTAAATACCTGTAAATAGCCGGAAGTTGATACGATGCCTATATTAAGGATGTAATCAGGAATTTCGTTTCACAAAGGCAGCATCTCCACTCTCAAAAATAATTATTCATGGGGAAAAACATTTAATCCCAGGTTTGCTGTTGTGTTTGGGCTGCAAGGAAACCCTTTGCAGCACAGTTTCCTTCTTAGTGCCTTTTGGATTTGCCTTTGGAGACAGGAACAATTCCTGAAGAGAGTTAGGGGATGATGATAAACAAAGCTGCTCCTCAGAGAATGCCTGGAGGGACAGTGGGGGTTTGGGTCCATTGCTCACAGACCCCGTTCACGATTTCAGTCCCTTCCAGACCCTGGCTCGTGTTCTGGGGGCCCAGAGCTGATGCCCAAGGTTCTCCCTGTGTCTTGCAGATCGCACAGGAGTGCCAGAAACACGACACCATCGGGCAGGACCTGGTGGCCATGTGTGTCAATGACATCCTGGCTCAGGGAGCCGAGCCCCTCTTCTTCCTGGACTATTTTGCCTGCGGCAAACTCGACGTGAAAGTGGCTGAAGGCGTCATTGCAGGAATAGCTGATGCCTGCAGGAAAGCTGGATGTGCTCTTTTGGGTAGGAACACTCTTTTCTGGAGGATATGAGAAATCTTCTGCAAGGTCTTTGTAGCTGGTTTTCATGTGGTCGGGTTCCTGCTCTATGGAGGAATCTGGGAGGAGTGAAAAACCAAAGTGTTCCATGTTTTTGCTTTCAGGGAACTTAATCTCTGTAAATCACAGGGGAAGGAGACAGTACTTTTAAAATTTAGGTTAAATTTAGGTTCGATTTAGGCACAGATTTAGGTTGGATATTGGGAAAAGGTTCTGTCCTTTTTACTGATTTTTTTTAGGGAAGTTGGGAACACAAATCCTTTCTCAGTGGGTGTCATTTTGGGGCCGTTTACCAGCTTTGAACAAGAGCCTCTTTATGCCCTGGTTTGCTTTTTTCCTGCATGAACTGTTGGTCAGCTTTATGTTTGTTTTAAGGTGTTCTCCGCATTTATCACATATAATCAGCCCATTCATGCTGCAGCAAGGTCTGTGTTAGGTGAGACCTTGTGATGAACTCACCAAAATGTCAAGGTTTTATTTCCAGTTGAAGACTTTAAAACTCCACAGGCCTTTCTGCAGGAGCTGAATCTTCAGCTCAACAAATTAAACTCATCACCCCACTGATAGTGAGGGGGTCAGGGCTCATCTCCTGCCTGGTTTTGCACAACTAACCATGGATTGAAATGTTGGATGGCCGAGCACTTCTCCCCGTTTTGTCTCTTGGCTTCTTCATCCTCCATTTGATCCAGCCCTTATTAAATACAGCTGAAACCCCAGGACTGAAAAAAACAGGTGAAGCTGGAGCACAGGGCAGGGAGTGAAAAGTGGGAAGAGGAGAGAAAAAGGCAGGATTTTGCCCAGAGCAGCTGTGGCTGCCCCTGGATCCCTGGAAGTGTCCAAGGCCTTGGGGCTCGGAGCAGCCTGGGGTAGTGGAAGGTGTCCCTGCCAGGGTGGAATGGGATGAGCTTTAAAATCCCTCCCAACCCAAACCATTCTGGGATTCTATGATTTAAAAAAGGCTTCTTCAACACCTTTTTGCTGTGTTTTTGGTCTCCAGGAGGAGAAACGGCCGAGATGCCGGGGATGTATCCCCCCGGGGAGTACGACCTGGCCGGCTTCGCCGTGGGGGCCGTGGAGCGAGGGCAGATGCTGCCCCAGCTGGACAGGATTGCTGAGGGGGACGTGGTCATTGGGGTGGCATCTTCTGGGGTCCACAGCAACGGCTACAGCCTCGTGAGGAAGATCGTGGAGAAGTCCTCCCTGGATTTCTCCTCCCGCGTCGGTGTCTCCGGGGATCAGACGCTGGGTACCGCTTTCCTCTGCGCTTCCCAACACTTGACACAGTTATTTCATCTGGGCCTTTGAAACTTTTCTCAGGCACCAAAAAAAAAAAATCATTCCATCTTTAGCATGTCTTCTTCCTCTTCTTTTCCTGGGAGTCACGTGTGCAGGGAAGAAACAAAGGGAGGGGGGTAAATAATTAATTGTGTGCTTAAAAAAAAGGTAGAACTTTGTGTTTCTCTCTAGGACAATGCTCATTAATATCCAACAAATTGCTATTTTGAGATTTCCTTGATTTTATATTGATTTACATTTTTCTCCATGCTTTTTTCCTCTCCCATGGACAGGAGAACTCCTGTTAACCCCAACTAAACTCTACAGCAAGACTCTGCTGCCTGTGCTGCGCTCGGGCCACGTCAAAGCCTATGCCCACATCACTGGAGGGGGCCTGCTGGAAAACATTCCCAGAGTTCTCCCAGAGTCCTTTGGTGTCGTTTTAGGTGAGAGAACAGGAAGGCTGTGCGAAAATCCTCATGTTAATGTGGATTGCTGTGGAAGCCTGTGGACATAGGGCCACACCAGCTGATCTGTGCTGTAGGAGCTGGAATTGCCTGTCTTGAAATGTTTGAGTTTTTCCTTGTACCTGAACCAGAGCCAGGCAAAACACTTCGTGGTGGAAAGACTGCTCCCCATTGAATTCCCTCCCCTGATGGTGTTTGGGATTGGATTTCTTGCAAAAACAAAACAACCTTACCAGCAATCCCAAGTCAGCTGTCACTATTTGCAATTTCCTACGAAATTATTGCTAATTAAATGTTACTCATGAAGTTTTCAATTAGCATTCAGGGGTGGTTGTGAGCTCAGGGACAGCTCCTGCTATTTGACTTCATGAATCCTCAGCACCCTCCCCTCAGGTGTGCTGGAAAGGGGAAGGTGGGGTATGGGAAGGGAAGTGGCTGACACACGTTGTGAGGGCTCACGGGGTTGAACAATAAAATAAGGAATTCATAGTGAGTTCTGAACTCCAGAACTGCACATAAATAATTTTCCACTTGTCCACTGATATATATTCATGTGTATATGCACCTCTGCTCTGGAGCCAGGCTGGGAGAGCTGGGAATGTCCTGCCTGGAGAAGAGAAGGCTCCAGGGAGAGCTCAGAGCCCCTTCCAGGGCCTAAAGGGGCTCCAGGAGAGCTGGAGAGGGACTGGGGACAAGGGACAGAGGGACAGGACCCAGGGAATGGCTTCCCAGTGCCAGAGGGCAGGGCTGGATGGGATATTGGGCAGGAATTGTTCCCTGGGAGGGTGGGCAGGCCCTGGCACAGGGTGCCCAGAGCAGCTGGGGCTGCCCCTGGATCCCTGGCAGTGTCCCAGGCCAGGTTGGACACTGGGGCTTGGAGCAGCCTGGGACAGTGGGAGGTGTCCCTGCCCATGGCAGGGGTGGCACTGGATGAACTTTGAGGTCCCTCCCAACCCAAACCAGTCTGGGATTCCATGATTCTGTAGAAATTGGGATAGAGCCATTTTAAAAGAGAACATGACAAGAAAGAAATTTCCTGTTCTTGGAATTCCTTTACGGTGCCTTGTCCAGAAGCATTTTTGTGCTGCTGTAAATCATCCTCACCTGGCTGGAACTGGGGCAGTGGGAGATTTTTGTGACAGGTTTTGCCTCTTAATATCCCAGTAATTGCAGTCCACTGGTGACAATTTCCACTCTTGGTTTGTATTTCCAATTCTCTTCAGATGCTCTTACCTGGAAGATCCCTGAAATCTTTTGCTGGCTCCACAAGGAAGGGAACCTCTCTGAGGAGGAGATGGCTCGGACCTTCAACTGTGGGGTTGGAGCAGTGCTGGTGGTGCAGAAGGAGATGGCCCAGCAGGTCCTGGGGGACATCCAGAGGCACGAGACCGCCTGGCTCATCGGCAAAGTGGTGTCCCTACAGAAAGGTTATTGCAGTTTGGTTTTCCCTGGGGGGAAAAATCAGAAAGAAAAAGCAGAGGTGAATTCCCTTGCTGGAATGAGAGTCTTCATGAGGTGAAAATCTCTTCACTGGCACCTCCCTGACTTTTCTGTGGGGTATTGCACTGACAGTTCCATTCATTCATCTCTTCCATGGGTGCTTTTCTCCTCTCTCTGTTTCTCCCTTTACTGACGCTTTGCTTTGTTGTTTTTTGGTTTTTCCTTGTACCTGCTCAGGCTCTGACAGCGTTAAAGTCCTCAATCTCCACCGGGCCCTGCAGGCAAACAGGTCCCTGTGTGTGCACAGCCATATCCAGGGCAAGGTCCAGACAGGCAAAGTGAGGGTGGCTGTCCTCATCTCTGGAACAGGTGAGAGTTCTGTTCTTTGCTGCAGTGGAAACCAGACCACGGAGAAGGGAACTCCAGCTTGGATTTAAAATCCCTGCGGTTCTCCATGGACACTTTGATAGGCTTCTGGCAGACAGGAGAGGTTTTGTCCTTGGATTGATGTCAGTCACAAACCTCTTTTAACCTCTGCTGCAAACGGTGAATTGCATTTGTGTTCAGTTTACCTCCAGACCTCTGCACGTGTCTGGATTCAGGCTCCCACTCTGGTGCCCTGTAGGAACTGCAGCATCATTTCACAGATAGGTCAGAATTTCTTCTTGCCATGTAGGCACTCCAACTATTTCCAGTATTCCCAATTACTAAGACCATCATTCCAGTGCTATAAATTACAGTTGCCAAGTGCAGCTGCCAGGAAAGGCCTTCAGCTGTCTGAATCAGCTCCCAGCAAGATCAGTTAAAAAAGGATTAATGTTACATCAGGGCTGTTTAGTCTGGTCTCCCCCACACTGCTGCTTATTTAAAGCCTCTTCCAGCTGTTCCCTGTATTTATTCTCAGTATCCATGAGTTATTTTCTCTCCCCCAGGCACAAACCTGGAAGCCCTCATCAACAGCACAAAGAAAGACACCAGCTTTGCACAGATAGTTCTGGTTGTCTCCAACAAAGCTGGTGTGGAGGGCTTGAGGAAAGCTGAGAGAGCTGGGATTCCTACAAGGGTGAGCATTTCCTTTTTGTAATTAGCCACCATTAGCTGTGACTGCGGCAGGAAGGTGCTGATGAGTTTTATGGGGTAAGAGATGGGCTGATAGGGAGCTTTGGCTTTTCTGTTTTGGTCTGTTGTGAACTTGTGCCCGGGGCAAAGTACCTGACAGCAAAATCCTGCCTTTTCTCCTTCTCTGCCAGAAATCCTGATGCTTTGGGAACAGTTGTTACATTAAATCAGCCCAAAACTTTCACAGTTATAGCTTAAACTTTGTCAGTTATTTGACTGTAGGTAATTGACACTGAAGTAACAACCCATTTTATCTGAATTTAATTTTAAAATGACCTGGTGGTTCGTTTGAATGGAATAGAGGGGTCACACTCAGTGGGACCTTCCACTGACTCCCTGGATATTGACTCGGGCTCTCCAGGAATCATTCCAAGGGCTCCCTGAGTTTCCATGGATCCCCTGCTGCCTTGCCTTTGTACTGCACGTCTGAAATGATCCTGTTGTCTCTTAGAAACCTTTCACAGCCACTTTTCACTGCTGAGTACAGACACAGGGAAGCTGGGGCCCAAGGCTTTGCTCCTTTAATAGTGCTGGGATCGGTGCTGGTGCTGCAGCTCCTCCCTGGGAGGACACAGAGGGCACAAGGGAAACGTGGCCGTGCTGTGAAGAGCACACAGAGAGTCCCAGTCCCAGACTGGCTTGGGTGGGAAGGGACCTTAAAGCCCATCCAGTTCCAACCCCCAGGTTTTCATCAGGGGAAAACCAGAGCATGGGAGAGCTGATGGTCCTGGGGGTTAAGGTGTGGAGGGAGAGGTGGAACAGGCGAGGGGGCAGGGGCTGGTTCAGCTTTTCCCAGTGCCTGCTGTCCCTGTCACCTGACCAGCCCCGGCTTTTCCCAGTCCACCCCCGTGACTCTGGTGGACATTAACAGGTGCTTCTGTTTAAGGCTGGATGCTCTAAGTTAGGTGGTGGTGCCTTCTTCCTGCTTAATTAGGGGATATATCCTGGATGGAAAACATAACTCCAACTGGGAGAGCTGGGGGTGCTCCCCTGGAGAGGAGAAGCTCCAGGGAGAGCTCAGAGCCCCTTGCAGGGCCTAAAGGGGCTCCAGGAGAGCTGGAGAGAGACTGGGGACAAGGGCTGGAGGGACAGGACCCAGGGAATGGCTTCCCAGTGCCAGAGGGCAGGGCTGGATGGGATATTGGGCAGGAATTGTTCCCTGGGAGGGTGGGCAGGCCCTGGCACAGGGTGCCCAGAGCAGCTGTGGCTGCCCCTGGATCCCTGGCAGTGTCCCAGGCCAGGTTGGACACTGGGGCTTGGAGCAGCCTGGGACAGTGGGAGGTGTCCCTGCCATGGCTGGGGTGGCACTGGATGAACTTTGAGGTCCCTCCCAACCCAAACCAGTCTGGGATTCTGTGATTCCATGATTATGCAGTAGGGATTCGTTTAGGAGTCTGTGATCAGCCTTTTTTTCAAGGTTTTCTGGTATAATTTCTGCCAAGATTCAACTGCTTATAACTGCCAGAGGCCTTAAAACGGGTGAAATCTTTGGAAGACTTTAGGATGGCTTAAATCCCTGCACTTAGAGGTTGTTCCGTGGTGTCCAAGTGCTGGGGCCGAGAGCTGTGGCCTTATCAAGCCAAACTTGTTTATCCCAATGATCCCTGTCTGTGAGGAGGAGCACAGACTCCACTCTGTCTGCCAGCTGTGCATTTCGGAGCTGTTCTTCCTGCTGGGATTCCCACCACATCCACATTCCTTGTGTTCTGGGCTGCCCCAGGTGATTGAGCACACGAGGTTCCAGAGCCGCACGGAGTTCGACAGCGCCGTGGACAAAGTCCTCGAGGAGTTCTCCGTGGAGCTGATCTGCCTGGCCGGGTTCATGAGGATCCTCTCGGGTCCTTTTGTCAAGAAATGGGAAGGTGAGCATGTGCATAAAGGCATTCCAGGGGTTGTCAGCGGGAGAGAGAGAGGGCACCAGATTAAACAAGGTGATCTTCCAGGTCCCCTTCCAACCCAGCCCATCCTGCGATTCTGTGAAATGAGACTCTTCCCATCTTGTAAGGAAAAGGAGGAGAGGGAAAGGCATTGTTTCCCCCTTCCCTCCATCCCTTGTGCAGAGGTTGAAGGAAGCCTGGGGCAAACACAGGTGTGGTAGTCTTTGATTTCTTAGGGAATGTTTAAAATAAGGCTGTGAAGACTTTGGGCCTGTGGAGGCAGGAGGTGCAGGGCAGGTGTTGGCGGGGGAGAGGTAAGCACCCAGCCACTGGGAATTCCTTCCCCTGACAGAGGAACTGCTCTGGATCCTTGTAAAACCACCAAACTGGGCAGCATTTTGCAGTTTTGGGTAACAAGCCCTGGCCAGTCCCAGGCCACACATCAGGAGCTGCCCGAGTCCCTGGGTGGGGTGATCCACAGGCACATCCAGGCTGTGCTTGCCCAGAATGTTCACAGTGTCTCCACTCTGCTCATTTTTTACAGTTTTCCAGCTCTTTGAGAGGCTGGTGACACCTTCAGGGGCTGCTCTGCCTCCCCCAGCTGTTACTTTTCTCTCCTTCTGTGTTTCCCAGGGAGTCCTGGACACACGGAGCAGCTGCTGCGTGCTCTGCTTTGGGGCCAGGCTTACCCAAACCTGGCCAGAGCAGGCACAGCCGGGTCAGTCTATACCTCACAGCTTTCACTGCTCACTTGGTGCCTTTTGTGTTCCCCTGGGTGTGTCTGGGACACTTCACACCTGAACTACTTTTCAAACCTCTCTTTAAAATCGGTGGAGCAAAGCAGGCACCCCGAGAGGCCTTGCTGTGGTTTTGAAGCTGTCAGGTGAAGCCGGTCAGGCTTTGTTTGTCTCCATTCAGGGTTCAGAGATGCAAATGCCTGTGCTGTGGGCAGCTGTCAGGAGGAGACTGAATCCCTCACTCCAGGGGATGTGTTTGGAGTAGAGAATCTCTGTAGAGGGTGGAAAAGAACTTTCACTAGTGCAGAATCTTGAGCAAATATAGGATTTTAATGCCTTCTGATTGAGGGGCAGAGCACTGATCATTGCCCTGCACAGTGCAGGGTTTGCTTTACCTGCATGACTGGTGTGAGAGAAGAGGACTTCTTCAGAACAGGAGGGTTAAACTCATTTTAAAAAATGTCCAGAACTGAACTGAGCTTGAAAACCTCAGCTGGGACCACGAGATGTGAGCTCAGACATTGAGCTCAGCTCAGGGAGCTGGGCCAGCCACAGGACCCTGCCCTGGCCATGCCTGGGCACTGATCCCCCCAAATTATCCAGGAGGAATCAATTCCTGCTGCTGCTGCTTTGGTCAAAGCTGCTCCTTTTTCTTTCACAGTCTCAAGGGCACAGAGTGGGAGTTGTGAAATTCTTTCCTGTTTAACAGCCCTGAAGTGCTAATTATGACTGTTAACAAAGGACAGGTTAAAGTGTTAATTATGACTGTTTACAAAGGACAGGTTAAAGTGTTAGTTAGGAATGCTAACAAAGGACAGGTTAAAACAGAACCAAACAAACCCAAGCAAACAGGAACCCACATCCCATTCTGACAGGAAACAGGCAGAAGAGCAGAGTGGTGTTTCCAGCCCACTGTCCCTGATGCCTTTTGGGCTCAAGCAGCAGGGAGGGAGATGCTGATGCTTAAAAAGGGTTTTGTTGAGATACAAAGTGTATCTGAGACATTGCTGGAGATCAGGTGGGACATTTGCCTCCTGTAACTTGCCCGGCTCTCCATGTGCAGGGGAGGGCAGGGGGTCCCCGAGGTGCTGCCAGGAATAGAGAGGAGTAGAATGGAAATAACAGAAATAATTAAAGAAATAAAATAATAGTAATATAAACCCTGGAGAAAAGGAGGCTCAGGGGGGACCTTGTGGCTCTGCACAACTCCCTGACAGGAGGGGGCAGCCGGGGGGGTCGGGCTCTGCTCCCAGGGAACAGGGACAGGAGGAGAGGGAACGGCCTCAGGCTGGGCCAGGGGAGGCTCAGGGTGGACACCAGGAGCAATTTCCCCATGGAAAGGGAGGTCAGGCCTTGGCAGGGGCTGCCCAGGGAGGTTTGGAGTGCCCATCCCTGGAGGTGTCCCAGGAAGGGCTGGAGGTGGCACTCAGTGCTCTGGGCTGGGGACAAGGTGGGCATCGGGCACAGCTGGGATTGGATGGGCTGGGAGGGCTTTTCCAAACTTAATGTGATCCAAGAAGGACAAGGTGCTGAGAGAAGGGACAGCTACATCAGCCAATCAGTCATTGTAAATCCCTGGAGAAATGTGTTTGGCCATTAATTGTAGCTGCAGTCTCTGGCACTTCACAGACACTGCAGCACTTGGGGCTGGCTGGCTGCCGGTGTCTTCAAAACTGGTGAAAAATCTTATTCACAAATGATTTTGTTCCTCTGCTGGTTGTGGGATGTGAACAGCCTGGTCAGTGCCAAAAGGCAATAACCTCACCTCTGCTTTCCCAGGGAAAATCCTGAACATCCACCCGTCCCTGCTGCCGTCCTTCAAGGGAGCGAACGCGCACAAGCTGGTGCTGCAGGCCGGAGTCAGGGTCACGGGCTGCACCGTGCACTTCGTGGCTGTGAGTACCTCCTGCCCCCTCCTGCAGCTCTGTGATCCTCCACTCTTAACATTCTCACCTCCTTGGCTCTCTGTAATCCATCAGTCTGAACATTTTCACCTCAGAGCCTGCTGGAGACACCCCAAACCCTCGTGTTTGATCACCTGCCCTCCCTCCTTTGTGCATTCAGAACTTTGTATCTAGGAATGACAGAGATTTTATTGGGACACAGCAGTGCTTTAGTTTGCTGGCTCTGGAGAAGGGATGGAAATTAATCATCTGTCCAGGAGTTTAAGCTTTCCCTGAGGGACCTTCTTCCTGCTGCTGCCTTCCACCCATTGGAGAGGGGGAATAGTTTGTGCAAGGCCTTGGCTAAGCCAAAGTCTTTATCAAATACAGCCCCAGATTCCTGGGTTTTATCCTACAGCCTGCCCTGTTTCTGGCTTTTAACAAAAAGAAAAAACAGAGACAAACAAAACAAAGAACCAACCAAACAAAAACCAAACCAAAAACCAACCAAACAAAAAACCCACTGGAAATGGCACAGGATTTGTTAAGGAGTTATCCAGTGTTTGTGGGAACAGAGGAAAACTGGACAATTTATGCTGGTCAGACCCTAAGCAAAGAAAGGGCAGAGATCTCTCAGCTTCAGAGCCACGTTTGTATCAGGCCAGGGATCATTGGTTCCCTTTTGGTCACTTCTCAGGGTTCAAAGGTCTCCTCTCCTCTGGCTCCCCTCTCCTTCTGCTGCTGAAATCTGTCCTCAGGATTTTTGCTTTCTCTTGGAAAAAGAGAATGGAATTATTTTTCCAGATAGAAGGGAAAACTGCATTCTTCTCTCTATGCCATGACTTGGGGTTTCTCTGTGTGGCAGCTCCTGAGAAACAAGCCCTGCCCAGCAGGGATCTGCCCCAGCAAGGTGCCAGGGGAAGATCTGCTGGATCCCTGTCCCGGCTCTGTGCCAGGCCCAGGCTCATTCCCCCTCTGGACTGAATGTCCTCATCCCGCCCAGCCCAGCCCCTCCTGTCCCTGGCTAACGGGGTTTTCTGGAGCGGGATTGTTGCTCCCTGCTCTTCTGCCTCCCTCCTCTTTTCCTCTGAACCCTTCCCAGGCCGAGGTCAGTCCCAGCACCTGCTCTGGCCCCTCCCACCAGCCCAAATCCCAGTTCCCTGGAATGCCACCCCACAGCTCCCCGGGGCGGCCGGGGGACGCGGGGGCCCTTCCCCGCCGCGCCGCCCCCGACCCGTGGCCGTTGCTGTTGCAGGAGGAGGTGGACGCCGGGGCCATCATCTTCCAGGAGGCCGTGCCGGTGAAGGTGGGGGACACGGAGGCCACGCTGGCGGAGCGGGTGAAGGAGGCCGAGCACAGGGCCTTCCCCGCCGCGCTGCAGCTCGTGGCCAGCGGCGCCGTGTGCGTGGGCGAGGCGGGCAGGATCTGCTGGAAGTAGGGCCCTGGGGCCGGGCCCGGGCTGCTCCCTCCGCTCGCCTCGTCCTGCTCTCACTCGCAGGGTTAAAGATTCAAATCCCAGGGAAGCCACAGGGGGAATTTTGGGGCCGTTCCCAGAGAGTGTGGCAATGGCTCCTGTAAGTGCTTCCTAATTTTAATCGCTTCCTTGGCCAACGTTTCGGTTCTCCATCGCTTTCCTAACAACCCAAATCCAGCCAGGTGCTTCCAGAGGATCTGAGCAGCCCTGGGATGCACTCAGGGCCATCAGGGCTGTTCCCTGACAGACCCTCAGCCTGGCACGGGGACCCTCCTCGTGCTGGGCAGTGTTTCCCTCGTGCTGAGGGAAACTACAATGGAAGAGACTGACGAAGGCAGAAACCTCCACTGGAAAAACCTCATCGAACCAGGAAAAACTGGCCTCCCAAAACACCAAGTATTGGATTTTTTTGCATTTGCTTCCTGGTTTGATGTTGGTAGATCTTGTCTGGCCCAGACCCTTGAGACAGCCTGTCATTTCCAGCCCTGAACCTGCTGTCCATCAGATGCCGGCAGGATTCAGTGTCTGCTGCCCCTTTTTTCCTCAGCATTCCCATTAATTCCCCTCAGATTTGGGTCTTTATTTTTTTACATGAGCAGAAAGATCTGACACAAAACATGTTCTTGGCTTGTGAAACATTCCTCAGGAATTCCGAAGTGCCTTTATTCTTGGAACAGTGTTTTCACCTGGAATAACACTGAGGGACACCCAGGAATTATGAACATTTGGAAAACAATTGGGGTTTTTGTGCAGCTCAACACTTGTGGTTTTCTTTTGATATTTTAGTATAGTTATGAAACCGTTTTAATGTTCTTACTAAAAGAATCAGGTTTCCCACACAGGAAGCAGATGAGGTGGTTTAGAGCTCCCCTGTAACACAGAGAAAGCTGATTTTATTCTGGACTCTGATGTCCTGATGGTACTTCCATGCTGGCATAACCTCCTTTGGGATTTGAAATAAAGCCTAATAAAGTAAAAAAAAAAAAAAAATTCAATCTACAAGTATTTTCTTGGAATTGCTTTCCCAGGGCTCTGGGGGGAGGAGGAGAGGGGCTGCACATGGTGTGGGGGCTGTGGATCAGGGGGAGGTCACACAGCTCCAGCCAGGGAAGGCAGAGGAAAGGAAGACTTGGAGGGGTGCAATCACTGCCTGTGCAGGGAATCAATATCACAGTATTGATCAGAGCCAGAGAGGCCAGCAGAGGGAGATCTGTCCCAAATCCAACATCCCATTCCATCCAGGCATCTTGATCCAGACTCTGATATTTTGCCATGTGAGGCTGATGTGAAATGAGNGGGGACCAGCTGGAGACCTGGCAGAGCACAGCCTGCACCTTCTTTTAACATTTTATTTGTTACTTTGGAGCACTCAGTCGAGCAATTCGAATCAAGTACACCAGGAAGCTCCTGCACAGTTACAACACACCAAACACAAACTATCCCATCCAGCCCTGCCCTCTGGCACTGGGAAGCCATTCCCTGGGTCCTGTCCCTCCAGCCCTTGTCCCCAGTCCCTCTCACATCTCTGTATTTCTACAAAAGTGTAAAAAGAAATGTCTTGGTGAGCTGGATCTGGGCTTTGCTTCAATTCCTGCTCTGGAAAAAGAACAAACAAATAAATGAACTCTCACCACTGTCACCACAGCCGAGCTCAGAGGGGTGCCAGGAACACAGAGGCACTGGAGTTGTTCCAGCCGTGGGGACCAGCTGGAGACCTGGCAGAGCACAGCCTGCACCTTCTTTTAACATNTGGCCTGGGACACTGCCAGGGATCCAGGGGCAGCCCCAGCTGCTCTGGGCACCCTGTGCCAGGGCCTGCCCACCCTCCCAGGGAACAATTCCTGCCCAATATCCCATCCAGCCCTGCCCTCTGGCACTGGGAAGCCATTCCCTGGGTCCTGTCCCTCCAGCCCTTGTCCCCAGTCCCTCTCCAGCTCTCCTGGAGCCCCTTCAGGCCCTGCAAGGGGCTCTGAGCTCTCCCTGGAGCCTTCTCCTCTCCAGGTGAGCACCCCCAGCTCTCCCAGCCTGGCTCCAGAGGGGCTCCAGCCCTGGGAGCAGCTCCGGGGCCTCCTCTGGACTCTCTCCAGCAGCTCCATGACTTTGTTGTCCCACTCTTGCAGCAGCAGGTGCTGTTTGGGGTTGCTCTGGGAAGCTCCTTTTGCTCTGCCACAGATATGGATCCCCTGGGAGAATGAATTCCCCTCAGAAGCACCTCACCAGTTTTACAGCTCGAGCCCTCTCCCTGTAACACATTTTCTCCTTTACAGGTTTAAAACCAGAACAAAGGAATTCCAAACCTGAAAAGCCAGCCTGGCTCCCACCAGGAATTTTCCAAGGGGGGTGTAATGAAAGCCAAGAGCTCAGGGAAAAGGCCGGGAATGGAAACTTGGGATACTGAGACATCAAAGAGAAGCACATGGAGGAGGAGGGAGGAGGAGGGAGGAGGGAAGGTGAGCAGAGCCCGAGCCCCTCAAGGACCTGCCCACAGCCCCTCGCGTTCCTGAGGCTCCGGAGCCGTGGCAAAGCCGAGTCCCTGCTCCTCTCGAGGGCTCAGCCTTTGGCTCTCCCGTCTCCAGCAGGTTCTTCCATGGGCCCCGAGCCACACGGCGCCGCTGGCCACGAGCTGCAGGCCCAGGGGGAAGGCCCTGAGCTCGGCCTCCCGCAGCCGCTCGGCCAGCGCGGCCTCCGTGTCCCCCGGCCGCGGCGGCACCGGCTCCCGGTGGATCGCGGCCCCAGCGCTGGGCTCCTCCTGCAGGGGCACAGAGCGGCTCAGGGGGCTGGGGGACAGCTCAGGACAGTTCTGGGGGTGTGCAGGAGGCTCGAGGGACACCCAGAGAGGGGACACTCCCTGAGGGACAGCCCCAGGACCCCAGGGGCGCAGCGGGAGGAGACCTGCGCTGGCACGTTCTGGGAGGAGGAGAAATGGGAATAAACCACCCCAAAGTGCAAGGATCAGAAGACAGGACCTCAAGCAACCCCAAATGCAACCCCAAATCTTCCTGGTTCTTACAGGTAACTATCCCAAGATGCCCACACATTCCTGTTACCTCTGCCTGTTTCTGCCCCCAGAAAGAAAAGAAAAAAAGCAAATCCCTAACTTCCAAATTTTCCTCACTTCCCAGTTCTGAGGCCACTCACCAGGACGAAATGCACAGTGCAGCCTGTGACTCTGAATCCACTTTCCAGGGGCTCCTGATGGGCATTGCCATCCTTGATGAGTGGGAAAAGTGATGGAGAAGCATTCAAAATTTTCCCTGGGCATGAGAGGAGAAAAAAAAATGGATACTTTGAACTGAATTTCTTTAAAAATAAAATGAGATGTGATCACCTGTGCAAGCCCTGAGCAGCACCGCTCTGATCTGAGGGACTTCTGCTCTTCCAGGAGCACAGGTGCAGCAGCCTTCCCAAAGGAGCCTGTCCAAGCTGCTTAGTGAGTGAGAAGCTTCTGAGAAAGGCCTCAGGAGCTGGCACTCACTCACTGCTCACCCCTCACTCTCTTGGGGCACACATGGAGCTGTGTCAGGGTGGGCAGGGCACCACAGGAGGGAGAGGAATGCAGAAATCCGTCTCTCTCCCATTTTTTCCTGAGTGGGAGCTGCAGGGGGTGAGTTCCGCAGGACTCCCCAGCACAGCTCCCTGGCAAAGGATGGCACCAAACTCCGTCCCTGGGGGAGGCACAGACCCACCCCATGCCCCCATTTTGCCTCTCTCTCACTGCTGAAGCAGCACAAGGGGTTCCCCTGGCCATCCACAGCCAGAATCCCAACACAGTCCCGCTGCAGAGGGAATGGAAGCACAGGGCAGACCCCTGCTGGAATGTCAGCAGAGCCAGCAGGGCTCAGGGATTTAACCAAAGAGCTCCGACAGTGGAACCCTGGGGAGAACAACCACCCCTGGTTCAGTTTCTCTTTCACATTTAATTTCTTACCTTTCCATTTTCGGAGAAAAGGGCTGGACAAAACCCTCATGAACCCTGACAGGCAAATCAGCTCCACAGAGAATTCCTCCAGGACTCGGTCAATGGTGCTGTCGAATTCCGAGCGGCTCCCGTATAATTTGTGATCAATCACCTGGAGCAGTGAAACACAACGAAAGCCACGTCAAGGAAACAGCTCGGTGGGATTGAGAGCAGCTGCTTGGGCAACAAAGGGAAACAAACTGCATTCATTCCAGGCCACTCCATGATTTGAAAGGAGGGGGCAGTGAGGTGGGGTCAGTCTTTTCTGCCGTGTCCCAAGTGAAAGGGCGAGAGGAAATGGCCCTAAATTGCACCAGGGGAGGTTCAGATTGGAGACTGGAAACAATTTTTCCCTTTTAAAAGTAGTCAGGCCTTGGAATGAGTTGTCCAGGGAGGTGGTGGAGTCAAATGGCCAGACCCTCTGGGTAAGGGGAGGAAGAGGAGGACCTCCTTTATTTCTACCCCACCTCTCATTCTCAGCCCCTGGTGAGTGCTGATTCCTGACTCTCCCGAGGGCCTTCAAACAAGGGGCTCACAAAGCCTCGTGCTCTTGTCTGTGAAAGTGTGAGTGAATCTCGATATCACTTTTCTGTTTAGAGATGAGTCAGAAAAATGTCACGTGAGTCCAGCTCAGGGGCTGAAGAAGCTGCTGAACCCTTTCCATGCAGGGGCAGCCTCTTGCAGGGTTTATTTCCATTTGTGCACAGCTGTAAAAACAACTGCTCAAACCCACTCGATGTCAGAAGGGGCAGTTCCCGCATTTGACATCCCAAGTCATGGAATGTTCTCTGACAAGGCTGATGGTCCTTGCCAGGGGATTTTATGGAACAAACCAGGACAAATTCCTGTCCCAAGGGCTGCTCTGTGGACCACAGGCAGGAGAAGAGATTTGTGTGATGTCACTGAAAGGGACTGGGCACAATGTGAGGCACAGGTTTTCATCCTGGAGAAGGGAAGGCTCCAGGGAGAGCTCAGAGCCCCTTGCAGGGCCTAAAGGGGCTCCAGGAGAGCTGGAGAGGGACTGGGGACAAGGGCTGGAGGGACAGGACCCAGGGAATGGCTTCCCAGTGCCAGAGGGCAGGGCTGGATGGGATATTGGGCAGGAATTGTTCCCTGGGAGGGTGGGCAGGCCCTGGCACAGGGTGCCCAGAGCAGCTGTGGCTGCCCCTGGATCCCTGGCAGTGCCCAAGGCCAGGTTGGACACTGGGGCTTGGAGCAGCCTGGGACAGTGGGAGGTGTCCCTGCCATGGCAGGGGTGGCACTGGATGGGCTTTGAGGGCCCTCCCAACCCAACCCATTCTGAGATTCTAAGGAGGGATAAGCCCAGGAGAAAACACATTTCTGTGCTTTGCAGAACCTGAAGTTTGATTTCAGCCAAAACTTGAGGCTCATGGGCTGCAGTCTCAGACCCAAACCATCCATTTAAATTCCTTCCCTGGGATGTAGCACTCACTGCCGAGCTGGGAAAGGCTCCCAGAGCCCACTGAGGACTCCCAGCTCTGCAGCTCTGTGCTCCATCCACGGATCCACAGGGAAAGTTTCACACTGAAGTGAGACCCGAATGCTCAGCAAGCATTTCCTGACCACCCACAGGCTCAGCAGCAGGGAATAAAAAGGAAAAGGGAATGTGTCCTTACCCTGGTGGGAATTCCAGCCCGGGCTGCGCTCCGTAGCTCCTCCACTCCGGATCTGTTGGAGATGACCAGGACCAGCTGGGCACAGCTGCCCGGCTCCCTGGCTGAGCCGATGAGTGCAGACAGGGTTGTGCCTCCAGCGGGGAGAGAGCAAAGGTTGGGGGACAGATGAGCACCCCCAGCCCTGGGAGGGGCTCTCAGCTGCTGCTCTAGCAAGGATCTGCTGGTCCACAAACAGGACTGGGGGGTGGGGGCACTGATAAAGCTCAGTTTTTAAGCAGTACAACACAACTCCTTGATGTGAAATCCTGGACTTTGGAGGTCCATGGACTCTACTGAAAGAAAGGCCAGGTGGACACACCTGAATCCAGCCCCTCCTGTGTAAGGACATTCTCTGGGCCAGGACAAGTGCCAGCTCACCTGTTCCGGAGACAAGAACAGCCACTTTCACCTTTCTCTTCCTGGGCTGGGGCTGGCTCTCGGCAGCGGTGTCGTTCAGCAGCTGCTGGGGGCTGCTCAGCTGCAGGGCCTCTGCAAGATTCTCCACTTCAATGTGAGAAGCTGCTCCAAACACACAAGGAAAGTGTTAGATTTTACCTTTCCTTCTAAACTGACTTTGTATAGTTCATTAATGATGTTTCAGTGACAAGAAAATGCATCAGCAATGAGCTTATGTTGGCAGTGACGGAGCTCCGAAGGGATTCCCTGCTGGAACAGCCCAACCCATGGGAGCTGTGCTCATCTCTTGTGTTACCCACTCACAGAGCTGTTCACAGAGGCCCAGGCATGGCCTTCTCAAGGATTAGTCCCATCTTTTATACCTCTCATGTTGCAAGAGGACACTAAAAATGATGCTGACGGAGCTGAGGTGACATTTTGGCTGCCCAGACTGTTGGGTTTCCAGAGGGATTTTGGTCCATGTCCTGCTGGATGCCAATCAGCGACACACCAGGATTTAGACTGACCATCATCACCCTGGACTGTGCAAAGCTGTGGCCTATCCTCAACCTTCACATGGATCTGTGTGAGCTGGGAAGGGGCTGGACAGGAGGGGGGCTGATCTCCATGAGTGTAGTAAGATACCCACTGATGTTTGGGACAGTCAGCACAGGGATACCCCGAAGCCTCAGGGAGGGGCAAGAGGTTACCCAGGGGCTGCCACTGTGAAACAAGAACTCACTGCTCATTTATTTATGTAGATGTGAAGGTGTGCAGTAGCCTCCAGCCTAGTGAAACAGCAGGGAAATGATGTGAACGGCACAAACCTTGGGACAGGGAGTCTGTTCAGTCACCTGCTCACCTGTGTGACAAGGAGCAACCACCTTCCCGATCAGCCAGGCCTCCTGCTGCCTCTGGATGTCCTGGAGGACGTGCTGGGCCAGGTCCTTCTGCACGACCAAGACAGCCCCAATCCCACAAGGAAAGGTCTGAGCCATCTCCTCTGCAGAGAGGTTCCCCTCCTTGTAGAGCCAGCAAAAGATTTCAGGGATCTTCCAGCTGAGAGCATCTGGAAAAGTTTGAAATTTGTGTGTGGGCAGCACAAATGTTTGTTATTATTTATTATTTGTTATTATTTGTTATCTCATGTGTTACAAGAGCTGATAGAACCCAGTTCTTCCTGTAACAGAATCCCAGGATCCCTGAGGCTGGAAAAGCCCTCCCAGCCCATCCAGTCCCAGCTGTGCCCGGTGCCCACCTTGTCCCCAGCCCAGAGCACTGAGTGCCACCTCCAGCCCTTCCTGGGACACCTCCAGGGATGGGCACTCCAAACCTCCCTGGGCAGCCCCTGCCAAGGCCTGACCTCCCTTTCCATGGGGAAATTGCTCCTGAATGGTTTGGGTTGGAAGGGACCTTAAAGCCCATCTCAATGCATCCTCTGCCACGGCAGGGACACCTTCCACTATCCCAGGTTGGTCCACACCCTGTCCAACCTGGCCTTGGAAATTTCCTTCTTTCCTTTCCAATTTCATTCTAGAGAAATACAGCCCAACACAGAGACACCTTCCTTCCCCTGTTCCCATCCCCACTGTATTTTTAGACTCACATGAACATGGTATTCTTTATTATTTCAAACTTCTAAATTCCTTGCCCAGTTTTGGCTTAATCAGAAGAAGTTCTCCCTCACTCACAGATGTCAGATGTTGTGGGGAAGCTACCAAAGAAGTGCATTAAATGTGTATGTGGAGGAACTGTGCACATTAATTCTCCCACCAAGCCTCACTGTTTGGTCAAAATGTTTTGTATGGAGAGGTGTCCTGAGGAACACCCAATCTTCTCCAATGCCTTTTGTCCTGGAGATGTGCTGGCCTTAAACTCCTCTGGAATTTCCCTTCTCCAGTGAAGAGTGGTGCTCATGGCTTGGAACAGGAGTGGATTTGGCAGCCCCTTGGAAAGCACCGCTTGGGGCCGTTCGGTCTCCAAGTCTGCAGGGACATTTCTGAGGATTCCACAGCTGAAGCCAAAAGGTTGAGGCCGTGCTGTTCATGAGTTTTGTCACACAGAACACCTCAGGTACTTACCCAGGACGGCGCTGACGTGCTCGGGCAGGACCCTGGAGATGCCCCCCAGGAGCCCCTCAGCTGTGGGGGCAAAGCCCTTCACGTGCCCCGAGCGAAGGACGGGCAGCAGGGCTGGGCTGAACATTTTCCCTGGGGTCAGCAAAACATCTCCTGCAAACAACAGTGTCAGCTCAGTGCTTCTGCTGAAAACCTCCCGAGAGGTTCAGAGTCAAAAAATCACAGAACGGGTTGGGATGGGAGGGTCCTGAAGGCCCACCCAGTGCCACCCCTGCCATGGGCAGGGACACCTCCCACTGTCCCAGGCTGCTCCAAGCCCCAGTGTCCAACCTGGCCAGGGACACTGCCAGGGATCCAGGGGCAGCCACAGCTGCTCTGGGCACTCTGTGCCAGGGCCTGCCCACCCTCCCAGGGAACAATTCCTGCCCAATATCCAGCCTAAATTTCCCCTCTTTCAGTTTTTACCCATTACTCCTGGCCCTGCCCCTCCATCCCCTTGTCCCCAGTCCCTCTCCAGCTCTCTTGGAGCCCCTTTGGGCCCTGGAAGAGGCTCTGACGTCTCCCAGAACCTTCCCTTCTCCAGGCTGAATTCAACGAATTTGTTTCAGAGGTCGTGGGGTGTTTTGTGGGAATGCTTCCCTGAACAGGTTCTCTCCCAGTCCTTGCAGCAGGCCTTGGGAAGGAGGCAGAAGTGGTGCCCCCTCCTCCAGAGCAGTGGACACCAGACCCCAGAGACTGATTAACCCAACCCGATGGGAACAGCCCAGGGCAGTCCCTGGCCACACAGATCCCTTGGGAAGGAGGATAGCACACCCAGAGTGGTGTCCCCGCAGCTGCCCGGGGCTGGCGAGGAGCAGTGCAGGGAGGACGTGAGGAGGATCTTCCGCACGACGCCGAAGCCGCGGCCGTGGATGCCGGGAGAGGCCAGGCCGAGCAGCACATCCCCCTCCTCAGCTCTCTGCAGCCCCAGCAGCCTCTGCCCGCGCTCCACCGCTCCCACCACGAACCCGGCCAGGTCGCAGTGCCCAGAGGGACACGGAGCCGCCGCTTCTGTCACCTCCCCACCTGCCAGGGGAGAGAGGGGTCAGCACCTCCTGTCTGTGTTCATTTCAGAGTCACAGAATCCCGGGATGGTTTGGGATGGAAGGGCCCTGAAAGCCCATCCCACTCCTGCTATGGGCAGGGACACCTCCCACTGTCCCAGGCTGCTCCAAGCCCCAGTGTCCAACCTGGCCTGGGACACTGCCAGGGATCCAGGGGCAGCCACAGCTGCTCTGGGCACCCTGTGCCAGGGCCTGCCCACCCTTCCAGGGAACAATTCCTGCCCAATATCCCATCCAGCCCTGCCCTCCCTCAGCTCAAAGCCATTATTGTAACACCATTTTAAATTTATGGCATCTCCTAAAGTGAGCAGCATATCCAGGGACACATAGCCTAAGAACTTCCAGATACCTTTTTTTCTTGGCTTCTTACTTCACCTCAAGACTCCAACAAACCAAAGCTTCATGAAAGAAGAAGCGTTTTTATCATTATTATTTCTGGTACTCACGTGGCACCTCCCTGCTAGGAGTGAGTGTAGGGGAGGGAAGGAAGCCACTGACATTGAAGAACGTCAGGCTTCCAGTTCTGTTCTGCTTTGTTCAGGGATAAAGAAGGAAGAACAAGGATCCAAATGCACAAATACTAAACCCCATCTTTCTGTGCTGACCCATCTTACAGACAAGGAAGAATTTAAGCACAAATTCTCAACTGTTTTTTCCACCAAACAGAAACCAACAGTTCCAGGGCCACATTCTGCCTCTGCCTCCCAAGTCCATTTCACTGGTGATAAATTCAACCTCAGAACCTTCAAATCCCAGAGGAGAGGAGTGTCCATACCCAGGAAAGCACACCCTGCACTCCTGCAAGCCTCAGCTATCCCTTCTCTTATTGTTTCCATCACTTCAGCATCGAGTTTGCCACAGGCCACATGGCTGAGGAAGAAGAGGGGCTCCGCTCCCTGAGCCAGGAGGTCATTGACACACAGGGCCACCAGGTCCTGCCCGATGGTGTCGTGTCTTTTACAGGCCTGGGCAACCTGCAAAACATGGTGGGAATGAGGAACAGGCAGAACTCGGTTATTAATCACTGAAATCAGCAGAAACCTTTGGTCTGAAAGGCGTCACTACAGGACTTTCACGGAGGACAGAACCTGCTGCATTATCTAGTTTAAATCAAGAGAAAACAGCTCATTTTCTTGCAGAGCAGAGAAAAAAAATAGAAAAATCTATTTTACCTCTTTCTTGGAACGTTACTTCAAATTCCAGCTACAGCTACCCACAAAGTGTAATTTGGGTGGGTTTTTTTGTTTGCTGTTTGGAATATTATAATGGAATCATGGAATGATTTGGGTTGGGAGGGATTCTCAAGCCCATCCAGTGCCACCCCTGCCATGGGCAGGGACACCTCCCACTGTCCCAGGCTGCTCCAAGCCCCAGTGTCCAGCCTGGCCTGGGACATTGCCAGGGATCCAGGGGCAGCCCCAGCTGCTCTGGGCACCCTGTGCCAGGGCCTGCCCACCCTCCCAGGGAACAATTCCTGCCCAATATCCCATCCAGCCCTGCCCTCTGGCACTGGGAAGCCATTCCCTGGGTCCTGTCCCTCCAGCTCTTGTCCCCAGTCCCTCTCCAGCTCTCCTGGAGCCCCTTTAGGCTCTGGGAGGTCTTTGATAAAGCACAAACAGTTCCCTCAGGGAAGTTGCTGTTTGGTTTTAGAAGAAGTCCTCAAGGCGTCTGCGTTTCACAGGTATTGAAACCTGGGTCAGGTGTTGTGGCTCCCATAAAGTGCTGACATTTCCAGCTCTCAGGGATACCCTGGAGTATCCCACTCAGCTCACAGGGCTGCAATGGGACAAAGATTGCACATGGATCACAGAATTATAAAATCATAGAATTATTTAGGGTGCAAAAGACCTTTAAGATCATCAGTGGATAAATTTTCAAGGAGGTACCTTTTACTGACACAGTTCCACCCGTGCAGAAAATTCCAGGACAGAGGGATGCGCGAGGGAAAAACGTGGATAAATATCACTGGATTCCAAATGGTGAGGGAGCAGCACCCAGACAAAGCCTGGGCTTGGATTCCTGATTGATTTCCCTGGCTGCTGGATTTAGGAGTGCTATGGAAACAGGCATCCCCTGGCCTTTGCTGCATGACAGCACCTCCCTCCCACTGCTCCAGGAACAATCGGGGCAGGCATCGGCCAACTTTTCCTTGGCCAAGGAAGAACCTTGGGAACAGTCTGTGGAAACACAGTGGGGAATGTCTGTGTGCCAAGCAGTTGGAACAAAGACTCACAAGGGCCAGCACCAATCACTTTTTCATGCTCAGAGGTGTCTGAGGACGTAAGACTGCAAAAGACCTTCAGGATGATTCTGCTCATTCTCCTGCTGTTTGTTATCCTGGCATTAAAGGCAGAAACTGTTTGAAACACTCTACATTGCTGTGCTTGACAGCACAGCTTGAAAGGAGCTTCAGGTCTCCACTCTCCTGATGGCTGAAAACCTTCTGATTTAATATATAAATAAATCCCCAGGACAACTTACCCTGATTCAATATATGAATATATCTCTGGCGCAATTTATTCTAATTCAGTACATAAATTATTCCTAACTCAGCTTATCCTGTGTGTTCTTGGCTAACAAATTCTTTATCTCTTGGCTTCTGTTCCCCTTTATGTTTATTTCCTCCATCCTTCCTTTCCCCAGTGCCCTGACAGAGGTACCTGTGCTCCCTCTGCACACACAATTCATTAGGCTGCATCTGCTAGTTCTCATTTCAACACCTCCCTGTGCTCCTCCAAATAAATCTTTCTCAGAGCCAATGGACCCTCTATTTTATAGCAGAAATTCTGGGCTTTAGTGCCTCAAGTGTTGGTTTACTATCATTCCAGCACAGAATATCCGCATTCTCAATTAAACCTGCCCAGGCCTTGCACAAATAACATTTACAAAGCTGAGGTGCCCATTGCAGTGAGCTCAGGGGGGTGCAGGTGGTGGGACTGGCTGTGGCACTGAAACAGCCCTGGCTGCAGTGGGGCTGCCAATTACCTGCAGTTTGGGTCCAAGGCCCTTGGTCTGGGACACCAGGATGGGATCATCGTAACCAGACGCCCTCAGGTCAAAGAAAGCAGCAAAGCCTCCTTCTGAGCGACCTCCTGCCGAGTACAAACACGGCAAGGATCGGATTTATGGGAAATAAAAACACCCAAAAGCTCTCACCAAGACAAGAACTGCAAATTATCACAGAATCACAGAATCCCTGAGGCTGGAAAAGCCCTCCCAGCCCATCCAGTCCCAGCTGTGCCCGATGCCCACCTTGTCCCCAGCCCAGAGCACTGAGTGCCACCTCCAGCCCTTCCTGGGACACCTCCAGGGATGGGCACTCCAAACCTCCCTGGGCAGCCCCTGCCAAGGCCTGACCTCCCTTTCCATGGGGAAATTGCTCCTGGTGTCCACCCTGAGCCTCCCCTGGCCCAGCCTGAGGCCGTTCCCTCTCCTCCTGTCCCTGTTCCCTGGGAGCAGAGCCCGACCCCCCCCCCGGCTGCCCCCTCCTGTCAGGGAGTTGTGCAGAGCCACAAGGTCCCTCCTGAGCCTCCTCTTCTCCAGGGTTTATATTACTAACATTTTATTTATTTATTTATTCATGGTATTTCCATTATATTCCTCTCCATTCTGCACCCCTAAGAAGCACAATCACCTCCATGGCAAGGCAGGCGTTTGTTAAATAATCATAAGAGGAGTGACAAGAAAGAAATTAATTTCTCTGTGCTGATCCCAGCCCAGTTTCCCAAGCTCAGTTTCAATGCCACGAGAGCATTGCCCACCTCCCAGGGAGAAAAGAACCAATATACTGAGGGAATTCCCAGATTCTCCCCAGTCCTACCTGCCCTGGTGCCTTTCACAGCTGATGTTTGTGGCAGATGACTCAAAACATCCCTGGTGACAGCTCCCACATGTCTGTCCTTGTACACCAGGGCCCTGTGGGAAGGGAAGGACATGCTGGCAGCAGCAGCAGTGACCCTTTCTGCAGGGCCCATCAGAGAGGGCCCAGATGTGAGGGGCAGGAAGGAACATCTGGGCTGGCCCCGTGCCAGGGCCTGTGCTCACGTACAGGGGCTGCTGGAGCAGCCGCAGGCCCCGGTGCCCGATGTCCCTCCTGAACGTGGCCCCCTGGAAGTGGATGGTGGCCACGCCCCTGTTGGCTTCTCCCAGGGCTTCCATCAGGTCCTGCTTGACAGCAGTGACGGACAGGACTCTGCCACCGCTCGTCACCACCCTGCCATCCTTCAGCGCCGTGCCCCCGTGGAACACCTGCAGCCCCAGCTCCTTGGCTTGCTGAAGCCCTGCGAAAACAAAGGGAATTCTCTGAGGATTTTGAATCACATTCTCTGGTAACAACCACAGAACCAAGGTGGGAAGAGCCCTTCAGGATCATCCAGTCCCACCTTGGCAGCATCATCATCATCCTGAAACCCTGTCCCCAAGGGCCACATCCAGACTCGTCCTGAGCACTCCCACAGACAGTGACTCCACCACTCCCTGGGCAGCTCATTCCAAGGCCTGACCACTCCAAGGAAAAATTCTTTCTGATCTCAAATTTGCCCCTCCCCTGGTACAGTTTGAGCCCATTTCTTCTCCTCCTGTCCCTTAGGGCATGGCAGCAGAACCCGACCCCCCCTCACTGCCCCTCCTGTCAGGGAGTTGTGCAGAGCCACAAGGTCCCCCCTGAGCCTCCTTTTCTCCAGACTGAGCCCCTTTCCCAGACCCCTTAGCTGCTCCTCCCAGGATGTGTTTTCCAGACCCTTCCCCAGCTCCATTCCCTTCTGTGGGTAAAACACTGGAGATTGAAGTCCTTTATCCAGTCAAGGGAGAACAACAATAAAGGTTCCCAACTTCCCTTTCTTCTGAGAAACAGCATCACCAGTGAAGGGCATCCCACTGCACTGGCCCCAGGAACCCCCTTCTGAGCCATCCAGTAAAGCATCATGGAATTCCAGACTGGATTGGCCTGGAAGGGACCTTAAAGCCCACCCAGTGCCACCCCTGCCATGGCAGGGACACCTCCCACTGTCCCAGGCTGCTCCAAGCCCCAGTGTCCAACCTGGCCTGGGACACTGCCAGGGATCCAGGGGCAGCCACAGCTGCTCTGGGCACCCTGTGCCAGGGCCTGCCCACCCTCCCAGGGAACAATTCCTGCCCAATATCCCATCCAGCCCTGCCCTCTGGCACTGGGAAGCCATTCCCTGGGTCCTGTCCCTCCAGCCCTTGGAAATTGTCTCTCTCCATGTTTCCTGTCGGCTCCTTCAGGCCCTGCAAGGCCACACTGAGCTCAGCCCAGAGCTTCTCCTCTCCAGGCTGAACAATCCCAGCTCTCCCAGCCTTTCCTCCCAGCAGAGCTGCTCCATCCCTCTGCTCATCCTGGTGCCTCCTCTGGACTCTCACCTACATGTCCACATCTGGGGCACCCCAAACATAAACAAAGAAATCACACAGGAACAGAAATAAGGGATCCAGGAGCCACCACAGGACATATCCCTACCCTGTGCCAGGAAAGCTGTGCTCTCTGTGGGAGCTTGGAATAATTTGTGCAGGGCTTTCCTGCAGGAAATCACAATCCATAGCCATTTCCTGCCTGCATTCTCTCCTCTCCTTGGCATTAAATCATTAATGCTGATGTGGCCTCAGCACTCCCCCACTATTCCCTCCTGCCCACTCCACACAATTCCCTACAACACCTGCACCTGGTGCCCCACAAACACTCACAGGTGGCTGGTCTGACCCAGGGAAGCAAAACTGTTCAGGGGTTTGGGGGTTTTTTAGATTCCTGTTTGGAGGGGAGGATAAGGGAAGAGGAGGAACTGCTGCCATCACCTGGGGAAATGAAAACCAAGCACAGCTTTCTCCTTGCTACAGGCTCAAGGGATTCTTCCCTCTGGCCCTGCTGCCATGGAAATCCAACCCCTTTGCCTCGTGTTTGAAGGAATACTCCAGAATAAAAAGTTTGTCAAGCCATTAAAATCAGAGACTCACAGAATATGCTGAGCTGGAAGGACACGCAAGGATCATCCAGTCCAGCTCCTGGCCCTGCACAGGACACCCCAACAGTCCCACCCTGTGCATCCCTGAGAGCGTTGTCTAAAAATGTGGGATTCAATGTGAAAAAGAGAATAAAAACGAATAAAGCCCGTGACACTCTGAAGGGGAGGATAATAGTAAAAGCATGGATTGAATTCCATTGATTTGGGTGTCTTTTCTGGGACTAACAAGCAGTAGGTCAGAAGCCCTGGCAGAGACAAGGCACCAGAGCACGGCCTTGTCCCCGGGCGATGGAGGGTCCCCAGAGAGCTGCCAAAATTCGGGAGCCCTGGCCAGGAGCTGAGGTGCTGGGGTGGCCTGGCACAAGGAGAGGGTGGGAGCGGCAGGGCAGGAGCTGAGCGGGAAGGAAACGGGTCTGCAACAGTTCCCTCTGTTTTTAAACACTGTAAACATCTTCCTGAGATCCTGAACCGGGAGCGCTGGGGCAGCGGAAATGAACATGGAATGTCTGTATGAAACCTGAATGTCTGTATCCAGTATCCAAATGGATATTGATATCTAAATGAATATGGAATGTCTGTATGAATCCTGAATGTCTGTATCCAGTATCCCAATGGATATTGATATCTAAATGAACATGGAATGTCTGTATGAATCCTGAATGTCTGTATCCAGTATCCAAATGGATATTGATATCTAAATGAACATGGAATGTCTGTATGAATCCTGAATGTCTGTATCCAGTATCCCAATGGATATTGATATCTAAATGAACATGGAATGTCTGTATGAATCCTGAATGTCTGTATCCAATATGCAAATGGACACTGATATCTAAATGAATATGGAATATGCTTAATACCTATATGGGTGTTGAAAATCTATATGAATATTGAATATCTCTATCTAATATCTATATGGATATTGTATATCTGTATCAAATATCCATTTGACTATAGAATATCTATATATAACATCTATATGGATATTGGATACCTATGCAAATATTGAATATCTATATGAATATTGAATATCTATATCAAATTTCCATATGAATATTGAATATCTATCTTTAATATCCAAATGAATATTGAACATCTGTACCAAATACATGTATGTAGAATATCTATATCTAAGATCTATATGAATATTGAATACCTACATTAATATTGCATCTCTGTGGAGAATATAATTATGACTGTTGAAAATCTATATCTATTCAATATGAATATGGAATATCTATATCTAAGTTAATATTGAATACCTACATGAATATTGAACACCTATACCTAATATCTAAGTTAATATTGCATACCTACATGAATATTGAACACCTATACCTAATATCTAAGTTAATATTGCATACCTACATGAATATTGAACACCTATACCTAATATCTAAGTTAATATTGCATACCTACATGAATATTGAACACCTATACCTAATATCTAAGTTAATATTGCATACCTACATGAATATTGAACACCTATACCTAATATCCCGATGCTCACCTTCCCCAGCCCCCGGGAGCCCTGTGAGGAAGGTGCCCCACTCTGGTGATCCCGGGCCAGACGGACGAGGCTGCACCGCTCCTGTTTCAGAGCTCCCAGGCCCTCGGCTCTCGCCCTTGTCCCTGGGCCGGGCGCTGCCGAGTTCGTGGGAGCTCCTGGCGAGGGATCCCAGGCAGGAAACGCAGGCGGGCGCTGCCAGCGCTGCCTCCCGTTCCCGGCCGGCTGTGCAAGGGCTCCCCGTGGCCGGGGCACGGCTGCTCCGGGAGGACACAATTCCATCCTCCCCCATCACCTCCTTGGCTCAGCAGCAGCTGAGAGCAGATTTAAGGCTGCGGGGGAGAGATCTCGCTGAGGAGCGTTCCTGGCCCGAGGACACGGAGCGAGGCGGGAAGGCAGGCTCACAGGGGGACCCAGGGAAGCTGTGCAGACCTCTGGGAGCAGGGGTAGATCCAGCCCCACTGAAGGGCCAGGCTGGAATTAAATAATGAACAACCTCCCACAGTTACCTGTTACCTCCTTGCCTTTGTCACAGTCTCCTGGGTATCCTGGGCTGGCCATGACCACGCACACAGCAGCTCTGTTCTCCGACCAGGCTGGCATGGAGCTGCAGAGTTTGCCATCAATTGTTGCTTGGATCACTTCATAAAAGTCACTTTTAAGCAGAGGGAGAATTACCTGTAGAAAGTTTTCAGAGTGATGGAAGTTAATTTTTATTTTGCCAGCTTGCTGAAATTCACCTTAGGGAAAATTCAGTTGGAGGAATAAAATCTGTATGTGCCAAGCCAGTAGATTTGGAAACTCTGGGTGAGCATTCAATTTGCAGCATCTTTTGGCACCACTCATAAATTCAGAAACACAAGGTGTGAGCTTATGTAGAAGGAAGATGAATTTAGGCCCCTCCCATTCTGCTTCTATGCAGAAACACAAAATCTGAGGGGCAGTGTTTTCACTTCAAACCTTTAACTCATAATTCACAGGAGCTGACAAGCCAAAATTTTAAGTTACCTCAGACATTGTCTAAGATGTTCACATCCAGATCTTTCCCTAGAAATAAACTACAACAGTAAGAGGTAAAAGAATGGAGCATCTTTAATTTTCCAGTGTGTTCCACTCACCTGGCACTGGGGATCCCCAAACTGGCATTTAAAGTTTAAAATCTTCACCCCCTCTTTGGTCAGCATCAAACCTATTTGCAGCACACCTGGGCACAAAGAGCACAGCCAAGCAAATGAACTTGAACATTTCTTTCTTTCTTTCAAGAGCTCCTTTAAATGAAACAGAGTATTTTGGAGAGTGGGATTCATTTCTGCAAATCACAAGGCGTTAGGAGCCAGGGCTCTGCAAGCACTTAGGTGCAAGTCATAATAATTCCTCAATATCCCCAGAAGTGACAAGCAGCCACCTGAGAACAGGGCACCACGTTTCAAACCCCACAAAGCAAAGGTTCTCTGGCATCACCCACCCAACCCCATTCTTACTCAACTCCCACTCCACCCTTACTCAACTCCCACTCCAGTCTCACTCAGGCATTGTAAAAAGGGCCCCAAAAGCAGAAAATAAAGATGTGGGTGGGAGCCCAACTCTTTAGAGGTCTGAGATCTCTCCAGTGCCAACAGCAGCCCTTGGCATTCAGTGACACCTGTGGGCACCACCTGCCTTCTCCAAAACAGCCTCTGGATACAGATCTGAAGAAAATGGACATTGTTGGATGTAGGAGTGAGCAGCACAGCAGGACCGAGGTATATGTTACGCTCTGAACTGCAAATAAACCTGTTTTATTTAAAAATATTTAATACAATCATTGCACTTTGTTTGGGAGAGAACTTTGGTCTTTTCTCCTTAAAGAGCTGTGAACCAAAGGAGTGAGGCTTAACACTGCATGGAAAATGAGCTGCTGCTGCTGTTTGTTTTAAACAAACAGCATCTGGAACTCAGAAGCAGCCTCTGACAGTGGCACTGACCTGGACAGGGGCTGACCTTGGCTTTCAGGTGCTCACTCACCTCCATAGGCCGCTCCTTCTTGTCTCAGGCTGTCCACGACGTGCTGGAGGATGGCAGCCCTGATTTGCTCTAGAAGAGCTTCTGGAACCTGACAACCAAATCAAACCCGCTGAGGCAGTGCTGGCATCTGCTGGCCCGGGCTGAGGAGATGCCTGAGCTCTTTGCCGCTGTCCCACCCCAACCCTGCTCCTTCCCTCGGGGTGCTGCTGCCTGAAGGATGGGAATTCCACTCCTCTGCCTCTCGAGGTGCTTTGGGTGGTTCTTGAGGAGGTCTGGGACTGGCAGCCTGGGCTGAACACAGTCACAGTGTTTCTGTTCTTGGACAAACCCACACTGATAATGTGTTGGAGCAGCTCATTTAGAGCAGTGCTTTAAGAACCAGCAAGAGCCCCCAGGTTATGTTTGGGGCACAAAGGTCCCAGGCACACAGGGAATTCTGCAGGGGTTCTTGGCATGATGCGAATGGGAGCAGAGGAACACCAAGTTTAGGAAAAATGGAAGAGGTAAAAGGGAGCTGCTGCAGGGAACAGCGGCTGATTAAACCCCAAAGAATGACTGTTAAGGTTTGAGCCCTGGCATCCCCTGCAGAAGACACCGGGATGGAAGCAGGCGGGGCCCTCCAGGGGCTGTGCTGGGCAGAGGCTGGGGAGCAGCAGGGCCGTACCTGAGGCACGGGGCAATAGGCTCCCATCCCTGCAGTGGTGGGGCCCTGGTCCCCGTCCAGCAGCCGCTTGTGGGGCTGAGCCGGGGGCATGGAGGCCACGGTGACACCGTCGGTGAAACAGGAGCACTGCGGGCAGAGACACGGTCACAGCGGTGACAGCGGTGACAGCGGCCACAACGGCCTGGCCCAAGGGACAGCACTGCTGGGCACAGGCTGAGGCTCAGTTCTGCTGGCAAATGTGGGAATTGCAGAAGCCCAGACTGCAAGGGACATTAAAGCCCATCCAGTGCCACCCCTGCCACGGCAGGGACACCTCCCACTGTCCCAGGCTGCTCCAAGCCCCAGTGTCCAACCTGGCCTTGGGCACTGCCAGGGATCCAGGGGCAGCCACAGCTGCTCTGGGCACCCTGTGCCAGGGCCTGCCCACCCTCTGAGTAAGGAACCCATTTATTTCTGCTACAAGCCCACTCGCCTGAGGGATTCATTGCTTCTTTCTCATGTTTAAATAACCAAGAGAAATGGTGGCTCTCATTACAATTCCCTTTTGATGAATCAGACTTTGACCTGTCAGTCACATGGACACATGCCTGTCCTCTGCCATGTGAACAGTCTAAAAGAGGCACTAAATATTAGCACAAAGTTATTGATGTAACAAGAATTACCAAGGCAAAGTCCATAAAAAATTGGTTTGGGCCACTTTAGGGAAAAAAAAATTTCCCCCTAAAATAATTACCATAAAAGCAACATAATTGTTAATGTAGAAGGAAAACCTACTGACAACATGCATTGATTAGCATGACACAGGGCTTAGATAACATGTTAAATATATGCAATAGACATACATTTCTCAAAGTGCAAATAAAACAAAAAAACATTTGAAAATGAAACAATAAACTTGGGTGTGTCTGCAGAAGCACAGTAATAATGCCAAAGAGTAAAAGACAACATCACACCATCAATCACATACAGAAAGTTCTTCCCCTTGAAGCAGTTCTTCAATAACAACCATCTCTCCAAACATTCTGTCCTATAAAAAACAGAACAAAAGAAATCCCCAGTCAGCAGACACGAATCCACTGCCTAAATCCTCTCTTCCTTTTCTTTTAACAGAAAAACCAGTGTATGTGAGAAGTGCCAGCTTGCTTGAATGCCACTGAGGAAAGCCAATGGAATTTCATTAGGACACAAGGAGGCAACACTGAAATACTCCTCATCAGGCCTGGGAGACAAGGAAAAATTAAAATTTGGAGGGGCAGGGCAGTGGGGCTCGAGGCTGGAATGGGAGTTCAGTCACAAAACCTCGAGGCTCTGCCTGGGGCACACAGGAGGAATCTGAGGAGACCCAGGGAAATTCCTGAGTCAAGGGAACAAGTTTCTCCCCAAAATGCTTGCCTCCTGTAGCTGGAATTACAAACTCCCAGAGCACAGAACACCAAGACTTGGACTGCCAGGGATTAATTAAGGGTTTCTCCACCTGCAGAATCTCCTGGACAGCTCTGCAGGCCTCCTCCTTGCTGGCTGCAATGGTCACTTCTTTCCTGGCCGCCGCACCCTGCGCCCGCACCACTCGAGCAGGGAAGTCTGCGCTTTAAGGAAAGCAGAGTGGGGGTCAGGCACCCCTCCTGCGTCCAGGGAATCCAGGGAAATCAGCAGTTTGCTCCTGAATGCCTCCCATGGTCTCCCCTTTTTCCCCAAGGGACTGAAGAATAACACATCAGGAGAACACATTCCCTGCTAGCCCAGCCTGTCCCGCAGGTGATGGACTCGGAGCCCTCTGGGAACCAGAAATGCAGGAATTCTGCTGTTGGCTCTGACACCAACCCAGTGTATATCCTTGGACAGGTCACTGAACTTTTAACACCTCCCAGTTTCTTCCCAGCCTGTTATTTGATTCCTGCCATAGGCTTGGAAAGCTGAACTCCTTGGTGATTTGTGGTTTTACACCACCACATTACAGCTCACAATCCCAATAAACACTCGGCAAGTTCTGCTCAGGGCTGTGAGGATAAGGCTGAGTCAGGTCTGTCACATAAAGGATCTGTGAAATCTTATCCCACTGTGCCTCCTGACTTTCCCCACTTACTCTGAAACACAAAGTCAATGCAGACACTAAAAAAGAACAAAGCAGCACCATGTTCATGAATGTATTTGAACTTTGCCCAGTCACCGTCTGGCTTGTGAACAGCCGAATAAATCGTTTTTGAAGGGCTGATTCTGCACACGAGTTTCCCGTTTTCCTGCAAGAACACCTCACTCTCCTTCTCACACCGATTTCTACCCACACAGGCTCACACCAGGCTGCCTTTCCCCATCTCACTGTGCACACCTGGGACAGTTTTCCCTTTGGAGCCTTGCCCTTGCTGACAGGCACAGAAGGTGTTGGCCTTGTCTCCGTGGGGCAGCACCATAAACTGGACGTTGTTACAGAGCAAAACCAGTGAAAAGGTCGGTTTTATTCAGAAAAACCCCCACAGGTTCCAGAGTTTATCCCACACGGAGCACTTGCCAGCAAAGACAAGGAGTTTGGGAACACAGCCCACAGGCACAGAAATGAGACTGTTCCCCTTCAATTATGAACATTTGACCAGAACCTTCCAAATCCTCCTCAGAGAGCATTTTGCTGGTATCTGTCTGGGTAGAAATGATCATTAACTGCTGCGGTGCTCTCTAAAAGGCCGGCTGGGCTGGACGGAGCGCCCAGCAATTCTGCCTCGCAGCGCGGGGGAGAACGGAGCCTGAGCGGTGGCGGGAGGACGCGCGAGGTGTCCGGCGAGGCTCGCCTCGAGCACCGGTGGGAAGGGCGCAGAGGAGAAAGGAAGGAGGCGAGGGACCCTTCTGGGGGAGCAGGAAAGGGTTTACTGACAGCGGGAAAAAGGGACCAGAAGAAGCACCTGCCGCTCCCTGTGCAGGAGGGTTCATACTCCGGTGGCAGAGGCGGGGCAGACCCAAAACAACCAACAATGGCACCGTTACAGGGAGGTACAGAGGTGGCGAATATTGCACAGCAGCGAACGGGAGAAGGGGTAGGCGGGGAGGGCGAACGTGGGCCACGGTGAGGGCCACCATAACGCTCAGGTGGGGAGTGGGGCGGCCATTGCGGACGTGCAGGGTGTCACGTCTTTCCCGCCGAAGCCAACGGATTTTCCCGCCCAGCTGCCTCAGGGCAGCCATGTTGGGGGGGGCAGCTCGGGACCCAGAAGGGCCAAACCACCGGGCCCCCTGAGCAGCTGGGTGCAGGGCTCCGTGGCAGGAATTAGGGCACACTGCAACAATTAACCCTTAACTAACAGAGAGATTCGCTGAAATATTTTTCTCCATTACAATGTTTTGTCTTTTAAATGGCTCATTGAGCATCCTGAAGGAGCAGATGGGAAGGAAGAAGAGCTGGGATATGAGAACAGAAAAACCAACCTGCTGCAGTTCACAGAATCATGGAATCACAAAAGGTCTGGGCTGGAAGGACCCTAAAGCCCATCCAGTGCCACCCCTGCCATGGCAGGGACACCTCCCACTGTCCCAGGCTGCTCCAAGCCCCAGAGTCCAACCTGGCCTGGGACACTGCCAGGGATCCAGGGGCAGCCACAGCTGCTCTGGGCACCCTGTGCCAGGGCCTGCCCACCCTCCCAGGGAACAATTCCTGCCCAATATCCCATCCAGCCCTGCCCTCTGGCACTGGGAAGCCATTCCCTGGGTCCTGTCCCTCCAGCCCTTGTCCCCAGTCCCTCTGCAGCTCTCCTGGAGCCCCTTCAGGCCCTGGAAGGGGCTCTGAGCTCTCCCTGGATCCTTCTCTCCTCCAGATGAGCACCCCCAGCTCTCCCAGCCCTGCTCCAGAGCAGAGGGGCTCCAGCAGCCCCACACCTGCACCCTCATCACCTGTCCCTAATTACAGAGCTCATTAACTCAGCAGCTGCTGGAGAAGAACAAGAGCTGAGAAGTTCCCAGGCCCCAAGCGAAGGCCGCAGGCACAGGCAGCTCGCAGAGGAGCCCCCAGGGGCAGTGCATTTACCTGGTGATGAACCTACAGGCTTCCTGCGGGCTGCTGAAGGCTTTCCAGCGGGCCGTGGGGATCCCGTGCCGATCCAGGAAGGCTTTGCTGGAGCTGCTGTTGGAGGCCAGCTGGGCTGCCCTGGCAGAGGGCCCGAAGCACCGAATTCCTGCTGCCCTCAGCTCATCAGCGATCCCTGAGCCACACAAACAGCGCAAGCACCAAGGGGGCTCCTTGGGGACATCGAGCCACTGACAAAAGGAAATTCCCATCCTCCTTTTGTTACACTTTCCTGTGTCTCAGATAACTCGTTCATCCTTAAAATGAGGTTCTGGATATCCAGTGCCCCTTCTCAGCCTGTACTGTTAAGGCTCTGTAGCTCGGTACATTACTAAGCACTCTCACAATTACCCCCCATTTTAAAGCAGAATTCAAGGTGCTGATTTTTTTCTGTCAACCTATTTATCTTATTTGATAGAATTATATTATGCTTATTTATTATATTATAATATTATTTATCTATATCTTTTCTGTCACCTGAGGTTTATTTAATTATTTGATTAACTTACCAGCTGCCAAAAGAGCTTCTGGGCCAGCTAACACAAGCCCAATGTTATGATCTTTGCAGAACTGGGTAACAATAGTGTGATTGCTCACCAATACAGCTGAAAAGGAAAAATAATTAAATGATTGCTGTAAAGCCTAAATAAGAGACAGGAGATGGGAATGTCTTTTTTCCATCTCCCTAAAAGTGGGATTAAAATCATAAAACAGCTCACGAAGGGCAAAGTGAAACATCAAAGTAATAATAACAGAGTCCAAAAGGAACAGGGAACAACTCAGATTTGCACTACTATTTTTAATACACATCTGCTAACTGATTGATTTACCATGTATAATCAAAATCTTTTTTAAAAAGCTGCTTATTGTAACAATAACAACTCTGAAATATAAAACTGGGTTAAGTTTCACTGGAATTGGTCACTGAATTCAAGCACAAAAGTGGAAGAGATGAGGTGCAGAAGTACAGTCTCATAGAAGCCTCACTAGCTTAAGAAGCAAGGCTAAAAATAAACAGAGCAGGGTGTTTTAGGAGGCAGCTCTGAAATCCAGAAACAAAACACACAACAATAAAAACTAAATCTGCGCCTTCAATCATTGGTGGCACCAGTAAAAGAAGAGCAGCCGGTACCTCCCCAGGGGGTTTGTCTCAGTTGCTGCAGCGCTGAGTGCTTGGCCCAGGGTTTGACTCCCCCATTTTTACCTGAGTTGGAGATTTTTCCATCGTCAGCCGTGCCTGCATTTCCCGGGGCCACAAACACGTGTTTCACACGAGGGGACTGGGCCAACTTCCAGGCCAGGGCGTGTTCCCTGCCTCCGCTGCCCATCACCAGCACCCGCTCGGCCATGGGCCCCTGGGGAGCACAGGCAGCCCTTGGAGCACCACTGACCTCACAAACCCGGCCAAAAGAAGCAGCAACAGCAGAGCGATTCCTTCTCACTGCTACAGATTTTAAGTAATATTAACCCAGTTTGTGTCAGCAAGGTGCTTGTAGGCCACGGGTCACGGTGGCTGTGCCAGCAGTGCCGCTGGATGGACACATCGGTCACACCTGCTTTAAACACTGACAGCAAATCCACTGGGAATTGTCCCCACTTGTTCCAGCACGGTCAAGATTTCATCTCTTAAGCACCCACAGACATGAAATAATCTTGCCTCGAGTAGGTCTCATAAGGTTCTTTGCACAACTACACAGGATAGGACTAAAAGTTTCATACGAATGCTCTAAAAAAAATTTTAAAAATATTTTATATATTATATGTGTATCTATTTCTGTACAAATAGATAATTATATAAACAAACTATATAAAATTATAATAAAATAATAATCAAATATGTAAAACAGAACTAAGCCATATATATATGATATATAATCATATATATGTAACATATATCATATATAATGAATAAATACATAATAAATATGCAAAAATAAAAATGTAATTGTTCAACTCCTTTTCATAGTTAATAAAGATATTTCAGTCTGAATGCTGTGGTCAGTTTAGAAGCTGTTAAGAGTGCAAACATTCTCGGTAGTAAATGTCAAAGGCAGAATTTGGGACAGACTTTATACACTGCCAATTGCTGGGAGGACACTTGAGCAGAGCAGCACATCCAATAAAGAGACAATTGGCCATCTCACTGGCACACTGACATTTCGAGCAGCTCCTCAGCAATATTTCCTGACAGATTAGTTTTGCTTTATTTCACAAATGTTATCATAGGTCACATCTGCAAACTTAATTTCTCCCTGTGTGCTGAATGTGGACAAATGTCAGAGAGAAAAATCCACCCCAGAACGTGACCTTTAAGGGAGGTGCTAATGGACAAACCAGTCCTTACCCAGGACAGAGGTCATAAATCAAAGATACCACAGACACCAGCAGGTTCCACTGCGCTCTCCTGAGGAATCACTGCCACTGGGTTTCATTCAGTGCGCAGCTTCCAAAGGCACACGGGAGCTGAATGGTGACACTGAGGGAGAATATTCCAGGCAAGATGTTCACAGAACTGTGATACATCAAGAATCACGCTTGGAGCTCCTGTGACCGGATTCCACCACCTTAACCCACTGCAAAATCCACTTTAACTCTGTCTATTTCATCATTCTTGAACTGCCCAATTACAGTGTCAGGAACTCTCACAGCCCAGCCCTGGGAACTGCAGAATCTCGGGGGTCATTTGATTTTAAATTTTAGCTGTTGTGCTCTAGGTGTACAAACACAGAGCAGTGCTTAGTGCTCTACCTGGGACAGACTGATTTCCTTGCAGAAGACTTTTCTTAGGCTTTGTGTTGGGTAACAACCCAGAGGGTCAGGGTTTGTCCTTCCTTTTGTCACTGCCTGACAAATAATTGCTGGCAGTGGCTGTGAATGCGAAGATGATGAGTTACAACTGCTCTGTCTCTAACAAAGGCACCAACGTTCTCTGCCAGGCTCCCCTACGGTAGCACAATCATCAATAAAAAGGAAAGTGGTTTTAAAAGCAATTCCACACACCCCACACCCCCCACCAATAATTTCACAATTCCATGAAGTTTTCTAAAGCAGAATGAATTCCAGTTCTGAGCTGGGAAGAAGAGTGAAAGCGGGCAGTGCCTCCAGCCCTTTGGGAAGGATTCACTTTCCCATTCCACCTCCCAGTGAGGACACTAAGGGTGTTTTTTGCAAAGCCAAGCAAAAGCGTGCTGGAAGAGAGGAAATTTGGTGAGTCAGTTGGTCCAGGAGGGAAGGCTGCAGAGAGGGACAGAGTGTGCTGGAGGAAAAGAGAGCTGGAAGGACAGCTGCTCCTGGAAGAAATGCTGTGGAGAGGGACGTCTCACTGGAATTATTTGTCCTTACCGTGTCAGACCCTGCTGTTTGCCTGCACAAAAGGCTAAGGAGTCCTCCAGAAGGATCTTCCTCCAGTTCCTGCTTCACATCCAAATGATTTCTGATCTCCTAAAGCCAAGGATAAGAGAGTGAAAGAGGCAGCCAGACCTGCAGCTGCCCTGTCCCCCTTGATCCCCCACCCTCACTGGAGGATCCCCAGCAGCATCCCCTCAGTGCCTCCCACCCTTCAAATCCTCCCCACACCCTCAGCACTGTGGATCCTCCTCCTCTCTCTCCAGCTTC
>VXBT01000752.1:0-16746 GCA_013400235.1 Oriolus oriolus | reverse complement strand
TAACCTGTAACCCAGGACATAAGCAAAAAAAGAAATTGTCTTTTCCCTATTCTCAGAAAGCCTTTCATCAAGCCTTGAGTTGCATTATGAAGCACACTGTGTGTGTTGGGAAGCTATCTTAATCTTCAAACAAGAGCTTGCTTCTAGTTCCTGGGAAGCCCTAGCTGTAAAAGACCATGCTTGACATGTTGTAGCAATGTAACATTAATCTGTAGTTTCAAGTCTTTTCTCATGTGAGTGCCATTTCCTCTCTGCTTTATGGTATTTCCATATGTTAGCTTCAGCATTGCTGTATGTTTTGCACAGGGTCATGTTCAGGCAAAAATTTAAGATACGGCTTGGCTCAAGTTATTAATTTTTCTGTGTTCTCTTCTTGTGGAATGCAGAAGGGAAGAGTAATTGTTGCAAGCCACACCTATTCAGCTGGAAATAGAGACTGGAAAAAGAAAATATCTTTGTTTATACTACTCTCTTCCTTTTCAAAGCTTATCCTGTACTCTTCATTGACCATAGACTGCTGTACTGTATCCATTTGGATAGCAGCTCCTTTTGTACAGTTGTGCATGGACTTCCTGTGAGTCTGTTTATGACAGTGTTCCCTAACATTTCTTAGACACTTTATCATGCTAAGATTGAAAAGGCCTTTTTGTTGTCTGTGGCTAAATGTGGGTTTATTGTCACATTTAAATGGTTCTTTAGGACCAGGTACCATTATTTCAGCTGGCACTTTTACAGTATAGTGTACAACATCAGAGTGCAAACTCTCTGTAAAGAAGATAAATGGAGAAGGAAGACAAATGGAAAAGGAAGGCTGATATTTTTGATGATAGTATAAGAAATACCAGTGGACCACCCATATAACCACCAGCTTTGTCAGAAACCTCAATAGACAATATGTAAGGGAGATGCAAAAAAATGTATATAAGTATCTCTAAGTTGGGTAGCAGGCTGTCTTTGAAATTAACCCATTTAAAAAAAATGCATTCGTGCAATTCTCAGAAATAATTTCTCTGGATTTGTATTGACTTTATGTGATTTGTAATTATATATTTTTGGCTGTGGTTACAGCAGGCTATTTGAGCTCTTATATTAGACAAATCACATGAAGAAGGTGATCAGAGTTTGGATTTGGCTGTGTGATGACAGTGATATTAACATATATATATACTGTCTGAAACTGGTGTTGTATTTTCAGGCGGAATATTTTATTTTCTTCATCATATGAGTTCCCTTGAAGGTTTGGCTCTCTTCTTCTCTGTATGTGAGCAAAACCAACAATAAGCTCCATGAGAGCACAACAGTCAAATTCCAGATCCAAGAGTCCACATTTTCTGCTCACTGCTTGTGTGCAGGAAGAGGAAGAGTGCTCTAAAGGAGCAAAAGGACTCCCTTTGGAAGTGTGGAAGGAAGAACTGGGTGGATTTTACTGCAACAAAACCAGCAGAGTGCCTCTGAGTCTTCCTGTACTGAAAGTGAGGGAATGCAAAGCTGACTGCATGAAAAGGCAACCCCAGATAAAATGTATGCAGGTCCTGCAACACAGTAACCTGTAAAGCTTAAGGCTGTTGTATAGCTGTCTGGTGCTATCTACTAAGTACAGGTATGCTCCATCAAGCCTTTGAACCTTTCCTGCCTTCTGGAAAGAGTTCACTATTCTTTTATTTCCAGCTCAGTCACTCCAGGCTTAATGAATACCCCGGGTAACACAAAATGTTACTGGATCCCCTATCTATCCATCCCCAAAATTGTTACTGTCTCTTTAATACCCCTGCAGCTGGAAACCAGAATGGGGAGGTGGTGCCCAGGGCTTTTTAAAAGTTTGGACACTCAGACATCTCTCTCTCTGTTTGGCTTGCCTCTTGGCCTTTTCTTGCCTCTACTCACAACATTAGCAACTGGAGAATCTGCATTTTGCAGTCAGAAACTGTTTCAGAGTGAATTTTGCAACACCTGTGGACAGCACTAAGCTAGAGCTGGTCTGGTGCCAGGCCACCGTGCATCAGTGCTGAGAGTCGGTTCTTTCCTTCCCTCCTCTTCCATTGGAGTAGGAACCCAAGGCAGCAACACCAAAGCTGGTGGAGTCCAGCAGGTGTTAGGAGGCAGCAGCAAGCAGCAAACACTGATCCCACACACGCCAGCAATTCCTATCTGCCACTAGAACTGCTTCGTAAGCTCCTACCTTCATGGGAGGGTTTGCTGCCATTTTTCCTTTGTCTTTAGAGCCACACACTCAGCTGTGGGGGCCACCATCTTAGGATGGGTCACTCTGCCATTTCAAGTTTCTCTTTGTCTCTAGTGGGGGTCTGTGAGATTTAGCAATTTTGTATCTAGTGATTATTTACTGTTATTTTTTTGCCTGTTGCTGTTTTGCTTGCTAGTAAACTGATATTTTTTCACTTATATCTTCTATAAGTAGAAAGGGATTGGTTTAAAACAAAGGGGGAGAGCTCCCTGTAGAGTGTTTCCGTTAAATTGTCTTAAACCAAGACAATGCAACACAGGCAAGTGGTTGTCCTCCATGGATATTTTCTGCTCAGAATTTAGGTATGTTTATGTTTGCAATGATAAAACAATATATTTTGGGGAAAAAAAATAGCAAAAAACCCTTACAAACAGTAAGTTTATGGTTGTGAAGACTTGGAAGGTGTCTTTATATACATATCTATATGCAAAGAGATTTAAATGTATATTCATGAACCTAAGCTTTAGCTGTCGGCCTGCAGTATGGAGTACTCCTGACTTTGGCCTGTTCTCCATGTCTGTGTTGGAAGGGGCAGCCTGTCATACTGGACAGTGTTCATGATGTCCCAGCTGTTTTTTTAACACATGTAGGAATACCTCTTCCACTCAGCAATCCACCACCAACCTCTTGTTTTTTAGAAACACTCAGCATTTTAAGGCACCAGTTCTCTCCAGCTTACCTTTTTGATGCCTGGCTGGAGCTTTCTCCAGTAGCTTTGCAGCCTTCTTGCCAGTGAATTATTTGATACTTTATTGTTTTCATCATGTTAAATTATTCATTTTGTTGTTTTACCTTTCCATTTGCTACTAGAACATTCCTTTTATAGATTTTCTTGTCTTTACACTGCAGTCTGTCAGGTAGAAACATACACCTGGGTAAAGGAATACAATACACAATAACAATAAAATACAGTTAATATCCCAGGGATAGAGACAAGCAGGTTGCAAGGAAACCTCAGGTTTGTATTTTTTAAGAAAAGAATGCTTTTCTTAGTATATGTAAATAAATAAATATATAAAAGGGATGTTTATGCATATATGTAGAGACATATAGGAGAATGGTGTCTTTACTGCTGAAGTCTCCCCAAGCATAACAGTACTTGAATGGGAAAGTCAAGCAGCAGTGCAGTGTGGTTTGAAAGACCAGAAATAATCTAGGTGATAATACAGAAATAAAATAGCACTTTTTTGTAAGCCTGTGGTACTTCCATGGCACTGTGGCTCATGATGCAAGTGCATAAAATTCATTTAATATACATAAGCAAAAATAAAAGAAAATTTTTCAATTTGTATTTTAAATCAGCTTTTGCTGAAGTATGTTTCTTTTCTTTCTGAGTACCGGTGCAGCAGCATGTATCTCTTCTGCAAAGGGCTTTGACAGAGTATGAATTTTAATTACTTTCAAAAATTCCTACACTTATTCCTACTTCTTAACTTCTTAACTTCTTGCCTACATGCTTTACTGAAAAAAGGTGTTTTAAAACTTATTTTTAAAAAAGTTGTGTTTATTCTTAATTTTTTAACCAAAGTATAGCCATCAGGGTATTGCAAGTGTTTGGCACAGGTAGAAGATGAACTGGTAGGTGCTCTTGTATGTCTGGGTTTGACATTGCAAAAATCAGTGGCTGGGTGGAAATCTCAGTTATCTTCCAGAAGGGCAGTTACACTGTGTAAAACCTGATTGAGGTGTGAGCTACATAAAGCTAAATGGCAAACTGCACTGCCTCCTGGGCTCCTCCTCTTTCAAATCCTGCATATACAGTGCAAAATGCAAAGGATAAATATGAAACTAAAAATCCTCATGTGTCATCAAGACAGTGATGTTTGATTTTATTGGCATTTTATCAGTCTGAAAACAAACGTCTAATCCACTCTGTGTTTTGTAACTGTTGCATGTGCTTTCTGTGAACCAGCTCCTGCCCCTACTGGGATATTCTGACAACCCCACACCCCTGATCTTTGGCATCAGTTACTCTTATCACTCCTGTCTTCTCTATAGGTCAGGGCTGTGGGAAGTGCACTGAGCTGAGGGCTGCCTTGTGCTCCCCGACGTGTTAGCCACCCTGTAGAGGCTGTGCTGCTGGGGTGGAAAGGATAGGGAGTTAAAGGTTTGCCCAAGAACGGCTTTCAGAGACTGCACAATGGCCAGTGGGTCAAGCAGCAGGTGGCAGATGGTGTGCTTCTGTTTAGTACCAATTGCCCTCTGCCTCCAACCTTTTCCCCAGGGATGGCTTGCTTCCCTGGCATCCTGCCACTGACTGTATCTTTCTGATACTCCAGATACGCAATATATACTGACTGTCTGCTCAGTCTGATTTGATTTGAGTTTGGCTTGGGTTTTTTGTTGTTGGTACTTTCTTCACCAAAACTCATTGCAGTTACTGTGTATTAATGCAGACAGATTTTGAGGACTTAAGATGGCTAGGGACATTAACATGGACAACATCCCTGCTCCTCTCTGAACCACAAAGCCATGAATGGGTTTTTTTATGAATATATGTTGATTCCAGACTGCTAGAAGAAACCAGATAGATAAGAAGCTGTTGCTCTATCCTGTTAGCTCAAGCTGTGGCTGCAAAAGCTATAGCCAGGATCTTCTAGCCAGTGTGCTTCAGACCTGAGATGTGAAGCTCTTGCTATAGAGATTATGTATGATTTCATCTCTGCAGCTATTTCTGGCTCTGTCTTTTGGCAGGATGAAGTGCATACTGGTCTGTTGTGCTGGAGATTGTGATATGTTAACATTTGCTCACTGACTAGTGGAGAGAAGGCACCACCTCCTTTTGCATCCAGAGACTGCTTGAAAGGTCTCTTCAGTAAAGCTGGCAATACTTAAAATGTAAGGATTTTGGGTTTTTTAGAGTCAGAAAGGAAAATAACATTAATGTCTTGTTATCTAAGAAAAAGTCATCACACCATAAGATGGTTGCTAACCTTAGCATCTATGAAAACTGGACTGCCACATCAGATCATCTTTCCAAGCTGCTTAGAAATACAAGTAAGGCAGAAGATCTGTGTTTGAACTCCAGTATTTCCCTTACACTGGCTGTGAGGGACTGTCTGCTGCTTAGGAAGCTCTCTGTTCAGCAAAATATCTTTAAAAGTCTGACAAACGCTTTGTGCTAGTATCTGAAATGCTAAAATTATTCTTTTTCTTTGTTGAAGATTGGTTCATGTTTGAGACCTATTTCGAATATTGTGATACTAGTTATGGGAATATGATTGGATAATGCTAAATATGTAGAGCTTAGTTCATGTCTATTTGCTATGTTTTCAAGTCTTGTTCTCATGACAACAAAGCAAGGCCACTCAAGGTCATATTTGAAAGGTCGTAGTGATCAGGAGAGGTGCCTGAGAAGTATCACCCTGGTCTTCAAAAAGAGCAAGGAGGACCCAGGAAACTACCAGCCAGTCAGCTTCACATCAATCCCTGGGAAGATGGTGGAGCACCTCATTCTGGAGGCCATCTCTATCCACATGGATGACAAGAAGGGGATCAGGAGTAGTCAGCATGGATTCACTGAAGGCAAATCATGCTTGACCAACCTGATGGCCTTCCATGATGAGACAACTAACTGGATGGATGAGGGGAGAGCAGTGTGTATTGCCTACCTCAACTTCAACAAGGCTTTTGACACTGCCCCTCACAATATCCTCATAGGTAAACTCAGGAAGCGTGGACTGGATTAATAGCCAGTGGGGTGGATTGAGAACTGGTTGAATAACAGATACCAGATGTTATAGTGGCACAATGTCTAATTGGAGGCCTGTCACTAGTGGTGTCCGCCAAGGTTCAGTACTGGGTCCAGTATTGTTTAACTTGTTCAACAGTGACTTGGGAGAAGGGCCAGCAAGTTCACTGATGACACAAAGCTGGGAATAGCGGCTGATACCTCAGAGGGCTGTGAAGCCCTTCAAAAAGACTTCAAGTGTTTGGAGAGATGGGCAGAAAAGGAGGTCTGAAGTTCAGCAATGGCAATTGAAGAGTCCTGCGCTTGGGGCACCATAACCCCTTGCACCAGTACAGGCTGGGGGCCAAACTGCTGGAAAGCAGCTCTGCGGGCAAGGACCTGTGGGTCCTGGCGGACAACAAGCTGTCCATGAGCCAGCAGTGAGCCCTTGTGGCCAAAAAGCCCAGTGGTATCCTGGGGCGCTTTAGGAAGAGCATTGCCAGCAGGTGGAGGGAGGTGATCCTGCCCCTCTACTCAGCCCTGGTGAGGCCACATCTGAAGTGCTGTGTCTGGTTCTGGGCTCCTCAGCAAAGAGTGACACGGAGCTCCTGGAGCAGGTCCAGTGGAGGGCAACAGAGGTGATTAAGAGAATGGAACATCTTTCTTATGAGGAAAGGCCAAGAGAGTTGGGCCTGTTCAGTCGCAAGAAGAGATGACTGAGGGGGGGCCTCATGAATGTATACAAATATCTGAAGGAAGGATGTCAAGAGGATGGAACCAGGCTCTTCTCGGTGCTGCCAAACAAGAGGGCAAGAGGCACCAGGAAGAGACTGATGCTCAGGAAGTTCCAACTGAATATGGGGAAGAAGTTTTTACTGTGCAGGTGACTGAGCAATGGAACCGTTTGACCAGAGAGGTTGTGGAGTCTCCCTCACTGGAGATATTTCAGAACTATCTGAATGCAATTCTACCTGGATGCAATGTGCTCTAGAATGACCCTGCTTGAGCAGGGAGGTTGGACCAGATGACCCACTGTGGTCTCTTTCAGCCTTACCCATTCTGTGAAATGCCTGATAATATCTCATCGATAGAGAAAAGCAGTGTGTATAAATCGGCTATATTCAAATTCTTCCTCCAGAAAAGCTGTGATCTTAATCAGCATTAAATTAACCTGTGAAACTGATATGAAGGGTGTCTGAGTTCTCCCTTATTGGAACACTGTGACAAAATATAGTGACCCCCTTTCTCTCATCTGTGCCTGTAATTTTAGTGGCTGTTTGCTAAAGCTACATATGCTTATGGAAACAGAGGAATGTTTGTTAGTGGGATCTTGACAGGCTGTCCTTGTCCCATCTCCCACTCAAAGAAGAGCTGTTGCCTGCTTTCACTCAGGATCCCCATGGTTTTCTCTAAGGCTTGGAAATCTGCATGGTAGGAGAACCCAGGACATCTCTGGCCCCTGTACCAGTGCTGCCATCTCCTTCCTTTTGCAGCCTATTCTTGAATGCCCACCTTCAAGATTCATAGAAGTTGCATGGTATTGCATTGCCTTTGCTGTCTCATAAATGAAACTGTTTGAACAGGGTTAGCAGTAAGTGAATGTATTTTATGATTCTTTCATTGGCCTGTTATCTTGGGATTACAAAATTCTATGTGACTCTAACTCCTGGATTTTCACTTACTTTTAACAGTCAATTTTTAAAAAAACCTGATTTAACAATTCATATCTACAAAATGGTTTTGGCATTTTTAAGCAAAGATCTTGAAAGTGGTTTGTGAAGGAGGGAGGAAAACTAGCTACCTTGTCTTGCAAAACAAAGCCAGATAAAGCAAATGCATTACCTTTAAAAAATAACCCTGCTACCTCTCAGTGTTTGCTGGATATTAAAATGCAAAATTTAACATAGAAATAGCCCTCACTGAGGAGAGCCATTTTTGAGTTTTCCACTGAGGAACTAGTTTTGATTGAAATAAGAGACTGGAAATTCACATAGAATATATGAATAATATAATTTGCTCCCATTGTCTTCTTGAGACAGATGGTGGGAAGGCTGTTTGTTGTCTGTATTTCCCTGCCATACATGCTGTAGAAAAAGACAGAACAGCTCCCAGCATTTCCAGAAGAACCCACGACTGCATGTGTCCTTGCTTCTTTCACACAATGTGTCTTGTAAAGCACAGCAGGGACGATTTGCATTTAATAGGGATGTATGAGTTGTCCAGTTTTTTGAGGGGAAAATATAGTTAACAAGCCGTCTTTGTTTAAAAGACAAATATCTGCCAAGGAAGGTGGAAACCTTCCCAGAGTGTAAAGATGAACACTCCCTCCAAATTATTGTGACTTCAAAAATTACTGGGCTTCCAGGCAAGAATATGGGAAAAGGAATAACAGTTCTTTACTAGAATATATATACGTAACAAGACAGAACAAACAACAACGACGATAAAACCCCCCCCAGTAACCCGCTTTTCCCACCGGTTAAGCAATTTCCCCTTCGGTGTAGTTACAACCACAACGGGCAGGGGGTGATGGTGACTCAGGCAGAGAAGGTGCAGTACTGCCCTCGCAGCTTCAGGGGGCACTCCGATGGAAGAGTGGGACCTCCTTGGTGGTGATGGCGGCTCCGATGAGGGAGAGGGAAGAAGGGTCGACTTCCCCAGGCACCCATGCGAGTGGTGATCGGTCTTCGGCACCGCTAATTGCAGCCGGTACATGCTGGGAAGGGAGGCAGGGCTTTACCTCAATGTCACACTACCGTATAGAGAAGAGGTCTGGCGGCGGCAGCTCCAGCGTCAGGCGGCTCATCGCACAGTGGCTCCGGGGAGGGAAGGAGAGGAACGACTCCTCCAGACACCCACATTGACTGTGCTGGTCTCTCTCGGTGCTGGCAGCTGGCGAAGTCTCAGTCAATGGGGCAGCTGGGACTCTCCCTCTCTCTTTTGCAAGCAAATGGACTTACAAGCAGGTGGCAGGCAGAGCTCCATGGCAGTGTTAAAACCGCTGTGCAGGAGAGGTCCTAGGTGCATAAAATCCCACAACTGTCTCTACTCCCAGCCGGGAAAACACTACTCCCACCCAGCTAAGAAACTCCAAACCCCTGTTCCCCTCCCCAAAACTATTTCAATGGTATATCAGGGTGCTTGGCTACTCTTTTTGTTCCTTATTCGCTGTCTATTTACCTAGAAGGCCACCCCCAGCATCTCCCTGACAACAAATGGGAAGAAATTCACTTGAGAGAACCTAACCCTCAGCACAAGCTCATCATGAATGTTTCATGTGAAGTATCAGGGGGTTTGGCAGGGCCAGAAGATGATGAGTAAGACAAGCCATGCAAGATGTCACGCCAATCCCTGCCAATCTAAGGGATGGTGTTTTTCATGCAAAACTTTGTGCACATTTGATGGCCCAGCACCTGAAGAAGCTCAGTGTTGGAGGTTGGCAGGGTAAGTGTTACACTGGAGAGAAGGCTGATATTTTTTGGATCCAGCACATGACTACTCAAAACCCACTTGAAAGCTTTAAATCCTTTGGGAAAAATTGATGGAAAGCACTAAGTTAAGGCTGCATTCCCTATTTGTTTGACAGATGAAGTATGATCAGTGAGGCCACCATACCATGTGTTTGATAAGATAAGTACAAGAGAAAACAATACAACTTCCAATTATAAAATGATCTTTTTCTAATTGTTTTGTAGGTGGTCTTTGAGGCTTTGCACAATCTGGAGCCTCGTGGGTATGTTGTCGGATGGATCATTGCCATCAGTTTGTTGGTGGGAATTCTCATCTTCCTATTGCTGGCTGTGCTCTTATGGAAGGTAAGGTAACAGATGCAACATAAACACCAAAGCTAATCCCAGGGGAAAAAAGCTTAAATTTATCCTTATATTTAGCATCCATTTTCTTTATGAACTGAATAATTGTCTACTCCATTACAGAAGTTACTAGTCAGCAAAAGCAATTTCATATACCAGCTTTTGTGAGGGACGTGAAGGGACTCGGGATGTAGAGAAGAAGTGAAAAAGTGGGGTTTTTAGAGCCTGGTTATTAAAAGCTGAAACCTCTGATAACCATTTCAGGACAATGGAAGGTCTCTCTTAGAAATCTAGTGTTATATTACACTTAGATACTTTGCATTTCTCTGTTTTTATGATGACTGAGGTTCATCATAAACATAAGGTCAATCATAAACCACCATGTTGCGGTGGTTGTTTCTTGCAGTGTTTTGGCAAGCCCGCAACTGTTCCTGGAGCTCGCCTCGGGGCTTATGTCGGGGAGAGCGGCCGTGCCGCTCTTCCTTTAGCCTTTTTGGTGGCCCCGGGCTTTAGCTCCGGCCAGCTGCTGCCCGCAACACGGTGATGGAAAGGAGAGAGAAGGCCCTCTTGCATGGTGGCTTCAGAGGGACCTTTACTTACATGGGGACGGGCCGGTCCCGGCAGGCAGGGGGAGAAGGGGAAGGGGAGAGGGAGAGGGGGAAGGCAGCGAGCCGCTGAGAGAGAGAGCAGAAAGAATAGGGAGAGCTCATGGTCAGGGGCCCTCACTTTCCCCAGGGTCCCAGGGCGGGAGTTGGGGTCCTTGAACTAATAGAGAGATCCCGAGGGTGTGGCCAGGACTGGGGGCAGGGGAGTGGGAGGAATGCGGGCGGTGGGAGAAGGGCGAGGGGGAATTACAATATCACACACTGGTTTCAGCAGAGTTTCTTGAAAATCAGGTCAGCTTGCTTCACCAGCAAGAGATTGGGTGCATGTCTAGCGAAAACTACTTGGTAGCTACTTTCCAAGAGATAGATGCCCTTGGGAGAGGAGTATCCAGCAATAAATTCTTCAGATCCCTCAGACAAAGAGTTCCAGATCAGTAAAATGCCTTACCAGAGCAAGAAGCTCTGGACCTCTTAAAAGACAGCCTTCACACTGTTTCTGATAAGGTGCAATTCTTTTATCCAGGCACTGTTATAGGGTAAAACTGGGCTGATGCTAACACTTGCCAGCAGCCATCTGGTGTGGCAAATATGAGGGGTAAAGAACTTCAAGTGTTTCCATTTTTCAGTTCCCTGTTACCAATCTACAAACTTAAAAGACCACAGTCAAGGTCAGGGACTGTCTTTGAGAGAACTAAATCTCAAATGCACACATGGGAACAAGTCCAGCATTATTTTGCTTCCTATGGCAGACATCCAGCAGCTTGACTTGCACTGTTTAGCAGCATGTGGGCTGCAGGCTCTCCTAGCCGGCTGTGCTGGGACTGGAGGTCACAGCCCCAATGTACTGCAAAAGGACATATTGCTCCAGGTCGTGAAGCTATAAAATGGATTTAGAAACCTGAAACTGGCCATGCAATTCTTATTTTAAATTATATAGATGTGTGTATAGTTGTTTTATAGATTATGTACTACATCATATAATATATAAATTTTATATGGGTTATAGATTTAAAGTACTTTTATAATCACTTTTGAAGATTTTTAAGCACTGACTGGCCAGGTTCATTTGGAAAACGATGTCTGACCACAGTCTAGAATATCTCATAACTTTTGTTTCTCTGGCATTTGGAAAATACTTCTGCTTTCTGTGTCAGAAATAGAAAAAAAATTAGTCTGTGCAATTAAGATGGAAGAATAACCATGAGAATGGAAAAATGTGAGATTGGAAGAGGCCCAGGGTTTGTGTCTCAACGATACACAGTTTTGAGGTATTGCTGCTGATACCTATAAGACTGATTTCATATTACTCATTTCCTACCATAAAAAGGCATGAGATGAACTGTTTGAAAATGTGCAAGATCAGAGAAATATCACCCTGTGAGTCTTCAGATAAAACTTGAACACGTGCAATTCTTGATCTCCACTAGAGTTAATACAGACCTTTGCTTCCTGGGTTAATATTGATACTTTGGGCTGTTTTAAATTTTATAGGGATCATTCAGTACATGTGAAGAAACTGCCATTTTGTTGCATGAAAGCTTTGAGAGAAATTCCAAGTAACAGAAACAAATAGCTATAACTAAGTGTCTAAGGGTTACATAGCCATTTTTGCATGCATGTGTGCTGAGCCAAAGGAAGTTGAGATGCCTTGCCCAGAGTCAGAGATGAAAGTCAGGCTTTGCCAGATCAGTTCCAGTGCTTTATCCACAGATTTGAATGATTACTAAAGGATCCAATAATTTAAGGTTTTGTTTTAGAGAAAAGTGATTAAAACTGTGTAGCTGCTATCAGCCAGTACTTTAATTTATCTTAGTTTGAAACATAAATATATATAAGTAATAGTTTGCACTCAATAGTTACTGTATTTATTAAAATTATGGCAATATTAAAGTTGAGATAAAACTGATGTGGGAAAGTTGCAGTCCAACAGAAGAATCTTAATTGTCTGATTGTAAATATATTTTAGACAAAATTGGCCAAGTACATCCTACAGTCATTGCTAAATTTTGTGTGTGAAGAAGTAAAAAAAAAAATCCCAACATTATATCAGAATTTAGTTTTTAAATGTGGAATGAACAGATTTTAATTAGATGGAGATTTGGATATCTTAGAACCACCAGTGAGAACAAGAACTTGCCTGAATTTTAGGACTAGATTACAAACTAAATTATATTTTTGTTAGGAAATTAATTAGAGCTAAACTGTGGTGCTGGAAGGCAGCTGTTAACACAGAAAAGAGCAGGAGCTGGAGCAAACTCATTGTAACAGAACTGAGCACTGGCAGCAGTGCAGAGTGTGCTGGCAGCACCCGTGTCTCAGCCCTGTGTGGAAAGTACACTCTTGCTGTGTGCACAACTACACCACAAGTGGTGCAATACAGTGGACAAATCCTCAAACATGCTGATGTTTTGCAAATGGAGTAAAAAGTTCCTTAAGGTTGTAGAAGAATACTAGAATACATGTAAATATTTCACATTACACACTGCTAGAATTAACAGCATTAGCAGGAGTGAGATCTCAGGGACATTCCAGCACAAAATTCTGTTTGGAATCAGAGTAAGTTTACTGTGTATCGTACTAAGATGACTATGGTAATTATTTCATTATTTGTAGATATAAAATTGCACAGTTTAGGGGGTTCATGTTCCATGTCAATGGAAGTGATGTTAAATGTTTGGTTGTTTCACTTCAAATAAAAGCTTATTTATTCATGTGCAAGATCACAGCCATGTTTATACACACATAAAAAGCGTTTTAGCATGAGCTTGATCAGTTTTTGAGTGGCTTTGCGTCTCTGTTTATTTTCATATTTAATGAAGACATTGTGCTTCCTCTGATTTAAGTGCATACAGATTCAGAGGGGCTGAGCAGCTTTTCCCTGCCTTCCACAAGATACCATGCATAAGGCAGACTGTCAAGGATTTTTGCCTATTTTTTTGGACAGCCCAACTTGTGGCTTTTTGTATCTTGGTCATCTACTCTGGATAACTTTGTGCAGGCATCTGTGGGGACATGCTCTCGTACTTGCCAGATTCTCTGCAGCATAGCTCACTCTCCGCACTCATGCCTCACCTGTGGTTGCCTATGTGTAGGAGGAGCAGGAAGAGCAGGAGGAGCTCTCATGCTGTTGCCCACAGCAATACATTTTGCTTTTTTATTGGGAGATTGGCGTATACCCCTTTGGTGGCCTCCAGATGCTTGTGGAAAGTGGAGCAGGGGAGGAGGTTGCTTTTCTTCAGGCCAGCTACCCACATGCTAGACGGGCCTGTGGTTTCACAAGCACTGGCAACAATTCAGGAGGGAAAGGCAGTGATGGCTGGTTTATTTTGGTGAGTGCTGTCCCAAACACACTTCCCTCAGGTGTCAGGACTGCAGCAAAGTCTCCTTCGGGCATAGTGTATTTATGCACATGTAGACCAGGTATACACCATGCAAATGCAAAACCGAAGCATGACGTATTATAACACAATAAATATTTTATTAATGATGCTTTACAATGTTTTGGATTGAAATTTCTACATTTGAACTTGTGGTGGGTTTTTCCTGCGCTGGTTTAGCAAGCCACAACCCCTCCCAGAGAGCGCAGTAGGGCTGCTTCGGGGAGAGCGGCTGTTCGCTTTCCCAGTAGCCCTTTCGGGTGGCCCCGCGCTCCTGCTCCAGCTAGCTGGGCTCTGCAACACAGTGACGATAAAGGAGGCAGAAGGGTCTCTGCATGGTGACTTCAGAGGAACTTTTATTGACACGATGACCAGCCGGTTCCCAGAGGCAGAGAGACCACCTGGTCAGGGAGCCGGGGGTTTTCTCAGGGCGCAGGGGCGGTACATGGGCGGAGTTGGGGTACTGGAACCAATGGGGAGAACCCGAGGGTGTGGCCAGGACTAGGGGAAGGGAAGGGGGGAAAATGTGGGAAGTAAGAAAAGAAATGGGGGAAATACAGCACCACATGGACTGGCATGAGTTGTGAAGTGAATTATTTAATCCATATCATTTTAGATTAAGTGCACAGAAAAAAAAAGTTATCAAAGAGGGAATGTGTAAGTGAGCACCAGGCTGGACATTTGTGCAGCTGAGTGATCCATGGAACCAGTTTTGGAAGTGATTTTCAAAACAAAGATTTTATATTAATTTAAATTCATTGCAGCAACATTATTTTGTTTCTCTGTGGTATGTTTAACACAGGAGATGGACTTCTATCAAAACTTACTTATCTTGACATTAAGCATCTCCCTGAGCTGAGCCTGTCCCTGTGGTATCCAAGCTCTAACATGTCTAAAATGAGGTTTCTAGCATTGCTTTCTGGATTCCTGGGTCAAAGAATTGATCTCTAGGTGTCCCTTATGTAATAAGAACCTCTTCTTTGTGGGTTTTTGAGAGGCTTGTAGAGAGGAGGACAAGGTGGCCAGGTTTTGGAGTAGTAGCTCTGCAATGAAATAAAACTGATTTTAAAAAAATACCACATAAACAAAACAACACCACACTTTCCTCCCAAGGTGCATGGGGAAATACAGTTACGGCACAAAACCTCTTTGGATTTCAGTGTAGGGCAGTAGTGTGGCTGTTACACATACATACATATACACACTCACACGTATATATACATAATCATAGAATCAAGGTTGAAAAAGACCTCCAAGATCACTGAGCCCAACCTTTGACCAATCACTACCTTGTCAACTAGACCAATGGCACTAAGTGCCACATCCAGTCGTTTCTTGAACACTACCAGAGATAGTGACTCTATCACTTCCCTGGGCAGCCCATTCCAGTGCTTAATCACTGTTTCAGTGAAGAAATTCTTCCTGATGTCCAACCAAAACCTCCCCTGGCACAGCTTGAGGCCTTTTCCTCTCGTCCTCTCACTAGCTGCCTGAGAGAAGTAGCTGACTCTCACCTTGCTACAGCCTACTTTCGGGTAGTAGTAGAGATCAGTAAGGTCTCCCCCAACTCNTGGGCAGCCCATTCCAGTGCTTAATCACTGTTTCAGTGAAGAAATTCTTCCTGATGTCCAACCAAAACCTCCCCTGGCACAGCTTGAGGCCTTTTCCTCTCGTCCTCTCACTAGCTGCCTGAGAGAAGTAGCTGACTCTCACCTTGCTACAGCCTACTTTCGGGTAGTAGTAGAGATCAGTAAGGTCTCCCCCAACTCTTCTTTTTTCCAGGCTGAACAACCCTAGCTCCATCAGCTACTCGTTTTGTGATTTACTGCATAGACCCTTCAATTTCATTGTCCTTTCTCATGACTTGTGCCAGCATCTCAATGTCTTTCTTGAAGTGAATGGGTCAAAACTGGACACAGTACTTGGCGTGCAGCCTTGCCAGTGCTGAGTACAGGGAGACAATCACTGCCCTGGTCCTGCTGGCCATGCTATTGCTGACACAGGCCAGGATGCCATTGGCCTTCTTGGCCACGTGGGCACACTGCTGGCTCATGTTCAGCCAGCTGTTGACCAGAACCCTCAGGTCCTTTCCTGCTGGGCAGCTTTCCAGTCATTCTGTCCCCATCTTGTTAGTGATGCATGGGGCTGTTGTGACCAAAGTATACATTTTTATATATGTACATATACACATACGTATGCACACACATACATACACATATACATTTCCTATCTCTATCTCTGTCTCTCTCTCCACCCCTCCCCCCCCCAATTTATACATATAATATTTCCAGTAAGAGTACATTTCAATTTTAAAGAAGTCCTCCAGCTGGTTGTAATAGCTATATAACTTTGAATGTTGTTTGTAGAAGTGGGGACAGAGAAACTTACTGGAACTGAGTGGCATTTCATATCTTTGGTGAAAATTGTTGTGTCTATTCAGAGTTCACATGTTTCTTCCTTTCTGTACATGTAATTTCAAGAATAAACCATTATGCACTATGGTGAAGCCAAAAATTAAGAATCATAATTGTTGTTCAGATGAACAAGGCAGTCAGCTCAACTTGCTGTGAGAGCACTTATTAGGCACTACTGATGGGAAGGGTGTATTTCACAGCTGTGCTAGTTTGAAAGCAAACCAGCAGAGGAATTAACTCCACACAAATATTTTGTGACAGATTCCAAGTCAGAACTACAATTAATAGGAAAATTACAATAAAGGCAGTAGTACAGAAACACTGGCTTAAACCGACAAAGTCAGAATACGACCTGATACCCTGTTGGTCAGGGTGGTCGTAGCAGTCTGATTAAACGGTGACTGCAGTCCTGCTGGACTGACTGATGTGGTCTTGTCGAAGCAGTGATCCTGTAGAAAAGGTCTTGTCCTTCTCTGGAGGTCTAGTAGTAGTTATCAAGAGCTCCTGCCCTCTGGGAAAATATATACAGGTAGGCATGTCCTGTTCCTCCCCCAGGGCGGGGCATCTCACAGTGGGATAGTGTTGGGAGACACTGATGGCCCATTAGCGGAGATGCACCCCCCCCC
>VXBT01000750.1:211977-231322 GCA_013400235.1 Oriolus oriolus | reverse complement strand
TGTGTCTGTCTGTCTGTCTGTGTATGTCCCCTCCTGGAGCACCGTTTGTGTCGCCTCCTGTGGGCACTGGGCTCATCGGCCACAGAGCAGCAGAACCAATGGACTCACAGACATGCTGCAAGGGAGGAATTAGAGTATGGAAACAGGCAGTGGGCATCACCCATGCCAAGAGAAGGGAGAGCCCTTTTCCTCCTCACAGGGCCAAGAATAAAACAGATCAAAGGACTAGCCTAATTCAACACCAGTTCTCACAAGGTCATGTAATTTCTGTTTTAATTCCTTTTCTATTCTGATTCCAAAGTTTCCATTCAAGTAGTAATAAACAAAACTTTTAAGATCTATTTCTTTTCAACAGATAACAAAACCTGTTCTTCATTAACTTCTAGTCTGACAGTCATCAGGTGCCTCTGATTTTGGCATCACAACAGCAAGGAATTTCGTCTTAGAAAGCAACTGAATTCCCTCTATTTAGAAAATTCAAATTAAGAAAACCCTACCTTTAGATCACCTAAAACTGCAAATCCTTTTTTGAAATTTTTTCATAACAGGAGCTTCATGCAAATAAATACTAGGTGGAGCTAGTAGCAAGTAACAGTAAGCCTAGATTAAGTTACTCAAAAGACCTTTTTAAAATGACTAAACATTGCTAATGATTCGTGTCTGCATACCTGAAATGTTTTGTCTCTGGTATTGGTGGAGATTTGACTGACACTAGATTCACACATTTGCAAGAATGAGGAAATCTCAAATATTCCTGCAGTGAAAACATTAGTGGAATAAGGAACTGTGCCTAAACAGTCCTTTACTGATATTAAAAGGAAATGTAAGCCTGGTCCACTTATAATCCTCGGGTAAAACAGAGATTTCATTGTTCCAAAGAGACCATCTCCTCTTTTTTCCAAGCTGTATCAGTGTTACAAATTCCTTGCACCTTACACATGACTATTGTAATTGTTAGTGTTTCATGTCAGTATTCCATTCATAGATGTCAGTATTCCACAAGCAACAGAGACTGCAGCACATATATTTAGTTTTGCACCACGGTAAGGATCTGATAGCACTGTTTAGTGCTTCTCTTTAGTGACTTCACATTTACTCCAACTAATTTAACTTGGATTTCCAGGGTTGTGTTTAAGCACCAGAAATCATCTTGGACAGACTGTGTGACGAGGATTAGCTCTGCAGCACCACAGAGAGCATTTCCTTTGGAAAAAGACATAGGCAAGAGAGAAATATTGGTTTAAAACATTAAAAAGTAATAAGCACAGTACCAGAGTTTTCAATTTGCTATCTTTCTTAGGTTCAAAGAATGAGATATGAGATTGCTCTTTAGTTCTTCCATTTGTAAGAGCAGCCCTGTGAGCTGTGTGGTCTTATCCAAGCACTTGATGTTCAACTGTATGTGACTCACAGTGATAAAAGGAGCCATTAGTTTCAAATACAGTTTGTTTTTCCTGAGAGTTTCAGCTGAAAACTCCTACAATATAAGAGATAACTGCATGATGATGACTTGGTAGCTCCAATATATCTTTTCTATAGTAGAGTATCAAACAATATGTTAAAATTCAAGAGTGTATTCAGACACATCCTTATTTCAAGACAGATCTCACAAAATTTTGTCAGCGTAAGGGCACAGAGAAGATGTAGCTCAGCCACTTTTTCCAGACAAACAACACAATTTCCTCTTCTCTTTTGTTGTCCGTAACAGCAGGAGTTGTGCTATAAAGCAGAAAAATATAACTCTGCCTCTGGACTCCTGGAAAAGCTGAAACTGCTGAGCCAACCCCTGCACAGCCACCATGATGGAGCTCCCCAGGGACACTCCATACACGTGTGCTCAGTCAATCCCAGAGCACGGGCTGCTGTCACCTCCACAAAACATAACTCAAGGCCATATCCTCATGCTCCAAGTTCACACACTAGGTTTAATAGATAAGCACATAACGAACAGTAAGAAACTCGCCAAGGGAGAAATTCAGGAAGAACAGTCAATAAAACCAATAGCAAAACTAGTCTGCAAACATGACTGGCTTGAACGACTACAAGAGGGAAAAAAAAAAAAAAAGAAAATCATTACAGGACCTACTCGTATAAAACAATTAACTTGGGATGCAGGTGGATCACTGTTTACAAATGTGGACATTGATTTTGGCTGTGGGTATTGTTTATGCAAATGTTAGTAAAACATGCTAGAACTTACAGCATGCTGTGCAGCCACAAGGTCCTTTCCCTCCAGTAATATCCCAACCTGTAGCCATTTGCTGCAACCTCCTACTAAAGAGCCAGAATAAATACAAACAGGTACATTCCCTGAAATAAGGCTTATTACACCTGTACTGCTGAAGTTTTGCAGAGATCAGTCACAAGAGAGCTGCCAAGCAGAAAGCTGCCAAGCAGAAAGCTGCCTGGTTTGCCAGGTGCTAACTGAATTCTTTTTTGAAATACCTCACTCTTTGTAGGGCTGCAAAATGTATTCAAGTTCTCATAGGAACAGGATTTCTTTGAAAGATTCCTGTGGTTCTAGAGAAGAACTTCTCTCTTTTGGAGTTTGTTTTTCTGGTCTCAGGATGGTATGAGATTGTGAATAATAACAGGAGGAAGTGAGAAATAAATGTGATATTTCAAACTTTCAAAGTCAGGTTTTATTTGAATTTTCTCTATGGATTTACACAGCAATTTTCATGAGTCAAATTTCATTTAACTTACTAACAAGGTTAGTATATCACAAGGTATTCCCTTGCAATATCAAGTTGCAAAGGAGTCCTTCCATTACTTCCATGTTCTACTTATGACTGTGTATTCAAAGCTTCTGTGGTGTCCTACATCAAAGCAGAGCCAAAATTGCATGTGACACCACCCAGCAGTTTGTGAAAGAGGCAGAATCTAATACCCAAGATCCCAAGGTGATGGGCAGAATCAGTGGTGTAGCCTAATGCCTCATTTAAAAGTATTTCATCTTCTAAATTTTGCTACTTTGCAAAGAAACCAATTCAATTTACCTTCTGCTTTAAAATAATTATTTAATAGCTAATTAACAACTTACAAATGTCTACTGACTTGCTCAGAAATTTGTCATAATCTCCATAATAATCTACTCACAGTGTTCTGCCTTTCCTTGAGATCCACAACCTACTCCCACCTTACTGCTGTTTCCCTGGGCTGTCAATTCGTTCAGTCACATGTCCTTCCACAACACTTTTCCTTTTGTCCTTTTCCTATCGAGAAAGGTGCTGCAAGGAAGAAGCAGGAAGCTGCAGGAAAAGCCATGCCCCCCATTAAAACAATGCAGCTTTAGACAGCTGAAGAACAAGCACAATAAAATGAACGGCTATGATATAAATTTGCTGGGAGCCCTGACATTTTCTGAGCACTGCATGTACGCAGCCATCATGAATGAAGATTAATCCCAGGATTTCTGGGATCACTGGAGCCTCCAGTCTGTTCCTGCAGTCTTTCTCTCCAGCTGACTGGAAGACCGCCTTGGGTGAAAACCTCTGTGTATCTCCACAGAAAATGGAAAGCTTGAGAACAGAAAAAAACACCTGGTAAGGACAAAGTCAGAAGAAGGAAAGAAGGTGATGGTTGTGTGCTCCTCAGGCCACATTACCACGGGTCCTGTGCCAGGTGTGCTCCAGTGCCCCCATCTCAAGGCAGTTGCTTTCAGCAAGGAGAGAAACCCGACCTGCATTTAGGGCCTCGAGCGATCACCACACATTTTTCAATGAGCAGAAAGAAAAATACCTGCCACACAGCACTGGCAGTGACTTTCAGCCTGGCCTGGCCTGATCCTATACCCTTGGGGAGGAGCTGCAGCAGCCTGGCACTGTCTGCTGGCACTGCCCTGTGCTTTGACAGGGATGTTTGTCAGCAGGCGGACTTGTAAGTGAACGTTGAGAGGAGGGGGAGAAAATCCCCAAGTGTTTTTAGAAGTTTGAGAAGCTCCAAGAATCTGGATAATTTTGAGAGGAATAAAAATTTTTCCTTCAGGGCTATTTTTATGAAACCTTAGGGAAAAATACAGTAAAAGTACCTGGTGATAACAAAAATGTTGGTTCAGTTCTGCAAGATACACAGAAGTGATCCCATCTTATCTTAGGCAAAGGAATTTTAAGGAGAAGGTGATGGGAATGATTCCCAACTCATCATATTGTGACCATGCTCAAGGATGCCTGTTTGTTTCAGGAATGTCACAGGATGTCATGATTCTTCTAAAACTGTAGCTCTTTTTCCACATTTTCTGCCAGCCTGACTGCTTCCCCAGCCCCTGGTTTGTTAGGTCACTTCTGTTAATGCAGGCTTCTCATTTACAAGGCTAATGCTATACCTGGGGACATTAAATATGCCAATCAAACAGGAAAAACTGCCTGAAAAATGTCAGTGAGTTTTAAATGGGATTCCTTCCCTTTGCTTCAGTAGCATTTTCTGATAAACCTTTTCCACAAGAACACACAGAAATGTGCATCATCACAATAATTATACCAGAAAAAGTGCACATGGTGGACACAGGAACACACTGGACGCTCTCTGGAACAATACAGCAAAGCAGATTTTTTTTCCCCACACACAAAGAAAACATTTCTGACAAAATGACATTAAAAGAAAAGTGTTGTGGGGCTTTTTACATCAGGGATGACTACTGTGCTGAGAGACAGCAATTGGTAACTGGGGGAGTCCTGATGAGGAAAACCATGAAGGAAATCTGACATAAAATTTGAAAGCAGGATGTTTATTTCTGTCACAATATCCCTTCCCAAACAATCACAGGTTTTCAAAAAGCTGTTACCAAAAAGTTCTGTACAGATAGCTGCTTAGCCATTAAAAACACACCTATTCCCTATTTCCTGACGGACAGAGCTTCTCTGGCACTCCACTGGGCCCTTCCACCTCGAGCTCTTTCCAAACCCACTGTTTGACTTCTCTTGGTGGCAGGCACTTTTACCCCACATTCGAGTGGCTCTGTTGTTCTGGACTTTCCACTCAAAACTTGTCTTTCAAGCTGAAAGAGCCAATGAACACAAACTCACTCTTCCACTGGTAATCTGCTGCTGACGGGAGATAGCTGTGAACCACTCCTTTCCCTCTGGGCCATTTGTCTTCAGTTCCTCAGGGTGAAATAAACTGATAACCAATTTCAGAACTAGGGCACTGTGAAATCTCTCTAAGTTATCATAATGTAGGTCTGAATTCCACTTGGGTTTTCTCCTTAGCTGCCCAAACTGGTGATTTCAGACACACAAGGATCAGAGTTTACCCCTGACCCACAGAGAGAAAATCAGTGGGGGGTCTCTGTCTCCACATTTCATGATTGCTGAAATCCAATATGAGGTTGTTTTCAGTGCAAAACAAAATGATTTAGTGTTTCAAAATGCGAGAAAGCCTGGAGAGAATTTGTAGCCACTTGTCTCTTCCTCCTTCCATTTGTGTTACCGTATGATACTCATTCATTTGCCTTCCTGGGCAGTCTTCCACATGCAGCATGCAGAACCTTAAGCATTGTAAAATCCTGAAAGCTATTTCAGAATTTTGTACATTTCTAAATATTTCAACCTAAATTACACGTAAGATTCATAGCAAAAGCCCTCTTTTCTCACCTGGAACCTGCATTTGCCCAGATGAACATGCTGCAACCATGCTGTAGCTGCTCTTCGAGGTTTGAAATGTTTGAATTTTCATCCCTTTAACACAGAGGTATACCCACCCTTATAGTTCAGAAGTAACTGTTCCACTATTCACCCATGTTGTCTATTTCGGTCCTTCCCTCCAAATTCTCCTTTCTCCACTACTTGCAAAGCTTCCGTGCCCTTGTAAACCGGCATTTACATTAAAGCAATAAAGGATCAGTTCAATAAAATATTTTATACAGCATTAGGAATGAGGTAATAATTTTTTTCCCTAAAAAAATCAAAAATCATCTCTTTCTCGAGGTGCAATTTCCCTTTTTTTTAAAAGATTTTCTCTGTAAGAGGAGCCAAGAACTTGACTGTGCTGCAGAGCCTTTTGTTATTACGTTTTAAGAGGTTGTTTGGATTTCCAAGTGCCTTTTTAGTTTGTTAATAGCTGTTTGGGCATAGGGCTTTATTGATTTATAAAGTCACAGCCATTTTTCCTGTCTCTGATGTTTACAACAGCGAGCTGGAAAACAACGCTGGCTTTGCAAAAACAGCACAAGTTTAGAGCAGCTGAGGTAAGTTATTATTCTCTGGGAAGGGACAAGGGAAAAGAAGGAAACCTGTTTCAGGGGAAAAACAACTGCACAGGTTAGGGAACACATGAGGATGCTTCAGTCAATATTTATCTCTCAGATCAATAAAACTTGATGTTCATTTCAGTGAAATCAATATCTGCTTAATTTAACTGTTGTTGTTCCTCAGCTCCATCCACTTCTCGCTGTTTCCAAGATCTCTTCTCAGGGCTTAAGATTTTAAACTTGATCATCCAACCCGATCTTTGCCTCTCCGGAATTTTTACCATGGGCTCAAAACAAAACAAAACAAAACAAAAAGAAGAAAAAAAAGAAAGAAAGAAAGAAAGAAAAAGAAAAAGTTATTCCCTTCACTGAGGACTGGAGACAAACAGATTTTTTCCATAAATCTCAATCTTTATCTAAGCTAGTGGAAAAGCAAGGGGGCCTCAGGAAGTAGTTGTACAGCCAAAAAGCAGGAGGATTAGACAAAATGTTGGCATCCTTGCTAGCATTTCATAGGTACTGAAAAAAGGTGCTTTATCTGTTAATGTTCTTCTTAATACCTGGCTTCTTGTGTGGGCACTGTCCTTATCAGATTGATTTTATAAGCTGGCAGAGTGCTGTCAGAGGTATCTGCACCCAGACTGAATCCTGAAGATCCTGATCTCCATCATGCCCATTAACGATCCAGCATCGAGCACTGGGAACTCTTGGCTGCTTTTTCAGGTCATGAATGCTCTACTGCCCTGCAAGGAAATTTCAGCTGAATCCTTAAAGGGCTCTGCAGCAGCACAGCACAGCACTTGGCAAGCACATGGAGATTACTCTTTCTGCTGGAATTTGAGCATCAATTACCAGCACTTGATAAACCAATTTATCTTTTCTCCTCCCTTCCACAGTTGGACCTGGAGGTTTTGCTAACCCCTCACACCAGAAAGCTCATTTTATCCTTTAACCTTCATCTCTCCTTTTCCTTTGCACAAAGTTGCAGGAAACTATTTTCAGGTTTGCTAAACCCAAGGATGTTTTGGCTGCCAAGCTGCATCAAGAGGAAAGAAAGAAAGTGCTTTCATTTGGTCTTATCACAGAAGTGATAATAACATCATTGTACATGCAAAGAACTCCATGCTTGTTTATCTGCAACAACAGAATGACACATGCAAATATACATATGAAAGGCCCAAATATCTCAAGCTCTGATAGTTCAGTCAATACTATTATATCCCCAAAATGCAAACTGAATTATTTACTCACATCAACTGTACTAATGCCTCTTGGTAATCTTCTGTTTTCCTGTAACAAGCCTTGCCAGGTTCACTCTTTGGTTTTCAGGGAAACAATGTGAGAAGGAAAGATGTGCTTTCTAAATAATTTTCAGCCTTGATAATGAGAAGCCTCATACCAACTAGAATTATTTACTATTTGTTGTGTTCTGAATCTCCTACACAATTAAATTTTAAATCTAATTCAAACGCTAAAATATTTTATCATCATATCCACTGCCAAAATTGACGTTCAAACTAAATTGGCTAGTATCCAAATCACGGTCTAAAAGAATTTTTCCCTGTAGGGGTATCTCAGAAATGCACAAAGCAAAGGTTTGCTTTGCTTCGCTTTCAAGCTCCTGATTTCATCCACATTTCCTGCCCTCCCCCCCACCCATTTTTATTTCCCCTTTCCATCTGGCAATACCTCCCACTCATAGTAAGTTACCTGTGTGCTACCAACACTAAGCTTATAGAGCATTCTGGCAACAGATTATTAGGACCTTACCCTATAGCAGATCAGGTCACTGCTCATGTGCCAGAATAAAAAACAACCTGTATACTGTTGAGAAACCAATTGCATCTGGATTTCTCATGTATATATTTCACTTCTCTATTTACATTCTCATTACCTTTTCTGTTGTGAACCTTTGCACCAGCCATCCTGGGGATGGATTTGGATAAAATATATTCAGATAATTAGGAGATCCCTGGAACAGTGGGGCTATCTTAAAGTAATCATTACAGAAAAGTACATTTGCAGTTTTAAGTGGCATGCAATAAAACTTATAACCCAAACTTTAATCTTTTGTTGACTAAATATAACCCATTCAGCCATGCTCCAAACTCCACCACTTGTGCTTGCCAAGGACACCACCAGCCCCTAATGGGGGGCAAAGTTCTGTGCTGAGGCCATGGCCCCACACACTCCCTGCTCTTCCCAGTGGGACATCCTCAGCCCCACAGCATCCTCCCTTTTGGGGACACATCAGGAAAGGAGAGAGGCAGGAGTGTCTCAGAACAGACAAGACCAACACTCTGAGAAAAAGCCCTGCCCCAGACTATGGAGAACACCCTCCCTGCCCCATGCTGAAAACACACAGAGGGGAGGTGACTCATTCCCATCAGACTGAAGCTGACTCAGGAGGGACACAGGTGCCTCCCCAGCCTCAGCACACGTGTGGTCTGTGCCCTTTGGATTTCTGAGACACCCATGTAAGGCTGGAATTCGTGACACAGGTGCCCCAGGACACCCACACTCCCTGGAGCATCTGGAATAACACCAGACCTTACCCATCATCACTCCCTCGAGGTGTGATTCATCCATGTGGGAGGACTGCTTACCCCTGAACAAGTTTCTGAACAACTCAGTGCCCGGGTCAGGAGCCCTGGTCCTCCCTGGGAGCAGGGGAGGCACTGCAGCCTTCACCAGGGGTTGGGGATGATGACCACCATGCTTGGCAGTTTCTCTGCAAGCAAGAGATGGTGAGTACTTTCTCTCCAGCTGATGGTGATCCCAACTGGACACAAGAGTGCATTAAATGAGAGGAGCCTCCCCCTGGGCAAGGGCGATGGCCTGGCTCCTCCAGCACCTCCAGAGAGAGACAAACCCCATCTCCAGCCAGGCTGCATAAATCACTGCCTGGGTGTGCCTGACCCTTTTTCCATCTCTAAAGGAAGCCAGCAGAACAACCTTGGCACTAGAGGCTTGACTTTTACTTAGCTACTGTGAGGTGAGCCAAATCTGGGACAGACTGTCAAAATGGAAAGCAATTCATTATTCATGCACCAAGAAGGTGATGCCAGGGCTGCAAAGCATGAAGTTTACACAGCACAGAGCTGGACTGCTTCCAGCACAGTATTTCATCTTATTTTGCTCTGGCTCCCAGTGTTATTCTTCTGCCTTTCACTCACATCCCTCCTAGTAGAACCATTTAATTGGATGATTGGCAGATTATGGCTCCACAGGACATAATGAGAAGGTATCAGCTTTGTTGCCAAAAAGGATGCCCCCTCCTTCCCAGTCTCTCCTCCTGCCTGCTTGCTGCTGCTGCTGCTGCCTTCTGCTGGCTCTACCTCAGAGCAAAGCCCTGCCTGGATGCACTAACATGATGGAAAACAGCAATCAGGCAAAAGAGGGAAAAAAAAGGCAAATAACTTTCTGGTATGTCATTGAACTGGCTCGTGGCAGGGTGAAGGGGGCCTAAAGCTGGTACTACAGAGGGGACAACAGCCAGGGGGAAGAGGGAGGCACAGGGCAGGACACAGCTCTCCTCTCTCCCTGGGAACAAGCCTTCAGGTGAGCTCCACTGCCTTTGCTGTCACCAGCCCAAACTGCCCAACCAGCCGGCCCCTAATTGGCAGCCTGGCTGATCACTCTGTAGTTAATAGGTCCGACAGGGAAGAAAGCCAAGAGCAGCAATGTCCTGGCTGTACCGGGCCAGGAGTCTGTCACTGGGGCAGCCGAGGCTCACGGCCCTGCTCCTGCCACACTCCTAAAAAATTCCTGGCCAGCACTCACCACCAATCCACTCACAGCTCCTTCTGCACAGGGATGTGTCATTAAACCCTCAGACAAGAGGGATTCAAGCCTTGGCTCAAGGTGACCCGGGAAAGTTTTAAGAGGTCAGAAACTGAGTTCATCTCCTTTGGGTACTAGAGCAGCAGCTTAGTGAAAAACATATCTTTTCTCTTCAGAGGGCTGTTGTGAACAACTCCGTGATCATGTTTCTCTCAGTGTGGGATTGGACTTTCTTCAGGAAACGTGAATAGATATGGGACTGATCTGACACAATCCAAAACTTTTTCTGTAGATTTCTCATGTAATTATTTTCCTTTCCTTAACTTTCTATTCTCTCCTCCCCTGCAGTGTTTGTGAACAGTTTTGTTTTTCCTCACTCAATTAATGATCCCTTTTACTTTTTGTGTTCTTTTTATTTCTCCCTGCTGAACATAAGAGGGTTTGTAGCTATATGCTACAACATTATTTGTTAACGACAAGCCATCCCTCACCAATTACTTTTCTGGGATTTTACTACCTTGTCATGATTTTATCTGCAACAATCTGCTGCAAGTTTTGGCTGGAAAGAGAAGAAACAAAACTATAGCTATGCCCTGGGACTCCAACTACAGAAATGCAGAGCTATTCCCAACCAACACACTGCCATTTCTTCCCACAGCATTTTACCTCCAGTCATCTCGAGGAGATCACTGGAAGAGCATTAGCAGGCAAATTTCAGCCCTGGAGATTGAGACATGCGATTTTAGGTTGCGTTATTTTGAGTATCACTTGCCAAGGGCACCGAAAAGCATGTCAACTTAATTATGAAAGACGGGTCATTGATGTAACTCGTAACAAATAAATCAGTGAAGCGAGCACAGCATTCAGAAGAGCAGTATTTATCACTGCAGAAAAACACACCGTTATTTAGCACCGTGACAGCACGAATTTTGGAAGGCCACTGAGAACATCCCGTCCTGCCTGGTGTTTCCACCACTCACTGTCTCAGTCATTCCCCCCTGCTATTCCCCCCTCTCTCTCACACAAGGGTACCCAGTCTGGCACCACGTGGCATCCTGAGCACCAGCATCCACTCTGCAGAACAAGGTCTTTTGGGATGCACTGACCTGCCTGCTTATCCTCACCTCTTCTGAAGGTTTGAACACGCGAAGCAACTTTACCACAGCAAAATTTTGGGATTATAGTCCTGAAGTTCCCTCTGTTGTCCTGTGGGTTATTATTAGGACACCAGCCCATTTGCTGGGTGGCCTGAGGCTAAACCCACTTCCAAAGCCCACTCCTGGCTCCAAGAAACCATCTAACCCCTCAGCTGTACTCTCCTTTCTCTCCTTACACCCATTTCCCCCTCTAGCACCTCCATCCCACTGCAGATGCCTTCATCAAACCTCTACTTAGAGGTCTGTCGACAATAACAAGAAGCATAAAAACATGAACTTCAATAGAAGATCTCCTAGTACGATGTTAAATATTGTGAACGCCTCTCAGTGAAAGCAAAAGATGAAAACAATGAAAATTCTTTGGTTTCTGCATTCTAATTGCTCAGTACCTACACAGAGCAGCCAATCTTCAGTGTGCTTCAGTGCTGAAAATGCCCTTCCCTGCTCACTGAACTGCTGGGGGCTGCTGGCTCCATCTAGTAAAAATACCTTCATCCCGCTTCCACCGAAGCCCCCAGCCCCAAACACAGCTGAGCTGCTCCTTCAAATTCTTCCAGCAATTAGGCTGTAAACATTTCAGTCAACGGAGAAACTCCCTCTGAATTTATATAGCCAATGACAATTTTCATCTTCAAAAGAGGAAAACATTGGAAGTATATATATTTTTCATTTTTTTTTTCACACATAAAGGGGAGGGACAGAAAAGAAGCCCCAGTTGTCCCCTGCAAAGGCTGCAAGTCCTAGATTGCTGGTCTGTCTTTCACATATTAAATACACTACCTGTTCCCATGCTTAGTCCATATGGAGCCAGGCTGACACAGGTGCAGCTCCCTCCACCACAGGGCTCACAAACGCACACTGATTTCAGCTGCCAAGCAGAGGAGAAAGGAGCACCATCATCTCCTCATCTAAACACAGATGATGCAGCACAAGCTTTGAGAAAAAGCCCAGAATAACTGAGTGAAACGGTTTTTTTTGACCGCAGCATACACTCTATCCATTTATTCTTTTCAATCCCTTAACATCTCCAAATGAAATCAATCCGTCAACTTACTACACTTACGTTTTTTATTCAGTGTTGTAAAACTAATCAAGGTTCAGACTAATTCAAAATAATGCATAAACCTCAGCAGAACTGCCAAGTGGTCTTAATCTCACCTTTAGTTGATTTACGCCCGTAATTTCTGGGGAAAAACTATTGCTTACAGCACGACACTGAAACCATGTTGCATGTTATTGAGGGATTTCCTGGGCAAAGGAGAGTGAGGGAGGAAAGAACATATTCCAGGGGGCTGTTTTGGTGGCTATGAAGCAAATGCATGGTTACTTACTTCCCTCTAGCTCAGTTAGGGGCTTTTTTTGTGTAACAGAATACATTTGGAATTTATTTACTGTAGTTTCGTTCATATTCAGAGCAATTGCAATCAACAGACAAGCCTTTTCTTCACCATCAAACTGGGCAGGCAAATGCAGCAGCCACTCTGTGTGCAATAAGAGTTAACACAGCCTGTCCCAAATCCATCGTATCCAAACAGGTATTGTTGGCTCAGAGAGGACACGGGCAGTTGTGATTGCTAAAAAGCTTTCAGCACTTTCCAGCTTTCCCAGCAGTTTGTAAAAGTCCTGCTTTTCCCAGCGTTTCATGAGAGCTCTCCTTTTCCCATGCAAACTATTAAAAGCAAGGCTACGGTTTTTGTAAGCTAATGTTGCTATTTCGCACCTGCAGGCTGTTATGAAATTTTGTTATGATATTGCTTAGGGAAATATTTAGAAATGGGTGTCTTAGGAACTGACCAATTACCCTGATGGGTGCTTAGCCAGAGGTCCAATAACCTTTTCCATTCAAGTAAACTTGAAGCGAACTAACTCATAAAAACCTGTCTGTATGTTAATAAATAATTGCATTTTTTTCCTGGGCTCCAGATTTCTGTCGTGTTTTCTCTCCATTCCCGCAACAACAGCGACAGGCAGTCCCTGGAATGTTTAATGAAACGTCAGGTGCAGGAGGCTAAAAGGATTGCTCTCTGACATACGTCCTACTCAGGAGAACACCTCACACCTTGTGTAAAAACCAGTCCCAGTGCCCCTGGTTGTGAGGCCCCTGCCTCCGTTCCAGGCGCTCCCCAAACCTCCCTGCAGGACACCTGTGGGTATTCTGCAAACTGTAGGATTTGTGAGGAAAAAAAAGACAGCTCTCACACACCTATCCCATACCTTGGATAACCTGAGCATCCTTCCAAGTGCCTGACCCTGACAGCAACCCCCTGGAATGACGAGCACAAGATTAGAGGTGTGGCAGAGGAGTTCAGGACAGAGCAATCTACTTGGGACGGAAGATGGTAAATCTCCACCACTGTATTCCCTTTCAACCCACTTCCCAGAGCAGGCAGTGCCACAGGACTGTTGCAGCGACTGAAGCCACTGGGCTGGCCTGCCCTGGGTCTGTCGGAGACCAGTGGTGGGCCAGCACGGATGTGTAGGGTCTCCTCCCGGATTGGGGTCAGCCCCCACAGCGCCCCATTCTGTCACGCTGCTCACTCATTCCCACTCAGCCCGTCGTCTCTCCTCCCCTTTTATCCCATATATCTTCAAGGCTCTAGAAAATTCCTCATTATATGATACCCCATTGGTCCTCTGCCCTTGCTCCCCTCCCCTCTCCCTTCCCGTTGGATTTTGCCCCTTCCATCACTGTCCCCTCCGCCCCCCGGCCCTCTTCGGGTTGGTCTGTGGCACTCTGCCCACCTCCCCTGTACCTCCCTCTATAAAACCCTGTGCTCCCGTTGGTTCGTGTCTTTGTCCCTGGACCTTCCATGGAATAAACTCGTTTGGAGCTCACACAAGGACCCGCCCTCTATTTATGTACCCGAGATGGGTGCCCCCACTGCCTCTCCTGCTGGTGCTCGGTGTCCCGGCAGCAGCGGTCGCCGTGGGCATTTGCGAGGCCTCCTGAAAGCCCCGAGGGGAGAGCGGCAGCCCAGGGCACTGCCTGCTCCTCCGCGGGCGCTCGGGGACACGCAGTGCCGGTCCCTCCCCTGCCCCTGCTGCCGGCTGTGTCCCTGCTCCCTTCCAGAGCCATTCCCCGCTGGAGCCCGGAGCAGCCCCGGTGGCTGCAGGCAGACACAGTGACCGGGGTGAGATCCGTGACGGATGGAGCAGGGACCAGCCTGGCCGAGATTCCCACGCATCCTTGGCAGAATTTTGAGGTTCCTCATCCTGCTGCCTGGGATCCCCCCACTGCAGAGTGAGCAGGAGCTGTAATGTGAGCCCGCAGCCAAACCCAGGGACACTTCGGAGTGCAGCGCTGTGAAGAGATCTTAGGCTGCTGCTGCTGCTACTCCCCCAGCAATGAGCCCTGCCCAGCACCACGGACTGCAGACGCCAGAGGAAGTTATGGGGAGTTTCTCCTGGGATGTGCTCGGAGGAAAAGCCAGTACAGATGGATGGAGAGATTGTCACAGTGGTCATCCTTCTGGGTTTGTTTTGCCTCTTTCTCCAGTTTCTCTTTAACTGGATCTTGATGATCCTTAACTCCTTTCAGCCTTAGTTTGTCATTTTCACCAAGCTTTTTTTCAAAAACAGTGTTCAAGTCCAGAAGAGCAACTATCTACATCAGCACACTGTGGGCAAAGTGCTCCAGTGGTGTAAAGCACCATGCATCACTTTATATCAGCTGAATCTCTAGCCTGTCTTTTTACAGGAAAAAACCAAAATAAAAGCATGAAGAGCTTTCATTAGAATAATTAAAATAGAGATACAGTATACAGGAAAAAGCAGATCTGCTTAAGATACTAAACTCTGCATGACTGCATCAAAATGCAACAACTTGGGAAGTTTAAGGATTTTCCCTGTATTTTTTCCTGCTCTGCAAAAATGCAATATTCTGTTATGAAACACTTAAGATACAATTGAATACACTCAAATTTAAAAGCACTTTATCTTGAAGGGCATAGTTTGTGCTTTTCAAACAACCTGGTATTTTTGGGTACCCCTGAGATGCCCGTGAGCAGAAACCAGGTGCAGTGCAGGACAATTAAAACTTGAGCACACTGCAATAAATTCCTGCTCAGCAGAGCTTCCCGGGCTGTGTTCAGTGTGGCCAGAAGGTGGCTGTGACACTGTCTGTCGTGGCATCAGGTGGAGGATAAGGGGGGGAAAAAAGGCAACTTTTTGTCCACATTTCAGGTAGGGTATACACCTGAAAGCCACGGCCTGATGACATGGCACTGACTCTGCCTCCTTTTTACACAGGTACCTCTTATATTTCTCAGATGAACCTGTTCCTGCTCCTGAGTCAGAGAGGTAACAAGTTTCTTCAATGAAAATGATACTACTGTTCTGAGAGATCTGCATTAAGGCAAGCAAACCCTTTCTGCAGTACTTGAGATACCACTTAAGTTTCTCAGAAAATCTTGTCCAAGCTGGGACAGGAATAATTTAACAACCCAATTCTGACGAAAGCTCTGGGGTTAACTGAAAATGCTGGTTGTCCTGCAGTCACTGAGCCACAGGTGTAAAGGCCCAGATCTGCAGCCTTCTCAGGGTAAAGGGGGCTTTTGTGAAAGAGTTTAATATTGAAATCTATAATTACATGCTTATTTAGAATCAAATCACTGAAGGCTCAGCCTCCTTTTGAAGGGTGGAGGTTTCCCATTGAAAGAGGTAACCGTGTGTTTCCCTACGCTTTTGATGTTGAAAACCATTCCAGAAAAATTCCAGGCAAAACTGAAGTTACAGCACTATGAAATCGCCCTCAAAGAAGCATTTATACAGCTGCATATTTATTCTGACAGTTTTGTTTCCTGAAATTCGCATTTGTTCCCCATTATATGAGATTTTCAGAATGTTCCTTGCAAATTTCACCAGTCTGGAAGCCTCACTTGCCTGCCAGGTGTTCTGAAAATCAAGAGGCAGCAACGAATGAATTCCCATAATGGTGTCTTGCTTAACTGAATTCTGCAGTTGCCCCTAAATTACATAAAACAAGGAGGCCAAAGCAGATGTGAACAAGTGAACAAAGAAGTCTACACGTTATTCAGGGTTTGGAAAACTCCTTTTAAAGTTAAGTTTTTCCATTTAGTGCCAAGCTGGAGTTACAGCTCTTTGCACCCTTGTGTCACTCCCAGACGTGTGTGAGCTGTGTAAAAGAGGCCCTGGGGGGCTGGGTTGCTCAGCACTGCCAAGAGCCCAGCGCAGCACTGGGGGGCCCCCTGAAGAGGCAGTTCAGCTCCCCCAGCAGCGCTCAGAATAAGAGCAGAAGGGCTCTTTCTACATGGCTGTAATCAATACCCCTGCTGGACTTGCCACGAGCTGGGGGTTGAGCTGGCACCGCTGCCACAACCCCTCATTACCTCCACGGCCAGGCAGGGCTGGGACAGGAGCCAGCTTACCCAAAACAGAGAGAAAGCTGTCTCAGTGCCCTCCAGTGCAAGGACATGGGCTGGCACGGCGGTGACACAGACAGTCAGAGCTGGGTTTGTGCCAGGCAGCAGCAGGCCCTTGGCAGGATGGTCTCACAACCCTTCGGAGCAAGGAGCTCCCACGAGTGCTGCCCGGGAAACGCCAGGGGAGGTGGAGGGCTCCATACTCAGCTCTAGGCAGTGGGTGAACAAGGAAGTTAATCCATCCCACAGGCATTCCCATTTGCTGCCAGACCCCTCCACAGGCTGAATGCCTCAGCCATGCTGCCTGCTCACACTGCAGTATCTGGTTTATGCAGTAATAGCAAAGCAGACAGGGAGCAAGAAAGATGCTACAAAAGCAGAAGGAGAAATCAATTTAAATTTAATTTCTCTCCAAACTGAAGCAGGGACCTGAAAAAATGTTATCAGCCCCCTAGCTTCAGATATTTGGGGCTGGTTGTCTCCTAAGAACATCTGTTACCAAACTCAAAAACTGCTGAAGAACCCAGAGAGATGCCCCATGTGCAGCCCAGTGGCTCAGGTGTGTCCCAAAGGAAAAAGGGGCACATTCACACAGAGGGAAAAGTTCAAACCAGCCCCAAAAAAGGGCATATTTATGTAAATGCATCCCCAAACACCCAAAGTTTCTCATGGGGATAGATCCCTCCTTCCCAATACCCTGGCTGAGTGTTTGACCACAGAACCCAGCCACGGTTTTTGTAGATCAGGCTGGGTGACTGCATCTTGCTGCCCAAAGAGATGCTCCCCTACAAGGGTGGAAATCCCTGACTTCAAGCCTTTCCCATCTGGTCTTCAGCTGCAGCCCTACACACACATGAGCTCTGTGGCAGCCTTACAGCAGATGTAGCTCTGCTGCTGCCAAACAGCAAAACCTTCCCTTCACTGCTCACCCACTTCTCAGTGACAGCTAAGAACTTTTTTAAGACATAAGTTGTACCCTATGTGATGAACTTAAGGACATTTGAAAACATGGATAGAATCCAATAGCAAGAACTGGTCAGAGATAAGACACTGAAATAAACCATTTCCTTTCGTATGTTACTTTTTTCTTACCTGCAGTTATTCCACATAGACAAATACACTCTTCAGATGTGGCTCCATCCCACTGGCTCAGGACCTGCATGCAAACAGTGCAATATGCATGAATGCTTTTTAAAACTACTCTCCATAAAAATAACTTCTGTGTGCTTGCCTATTTCCCTTTGTTCCCCGGGTAGGCTGATAGCTCTTATGGAGTGTTAACATCCATAATGCTGATAATGAGCTTGTCTAAATATATGATAATAGCTGCAGAAGTACCAGCAGTGCCATCAGTAGCGATTCATTGTTTGCAAGAAAACTTAAGGCAACTGTGGCACGTCCCTGCTTGGAACAAACGTGGCAATCAGCATTTTCGCTTAGATCAGTGTAGAAAATAGATGTTGAAACGTGCTGTCATGTTGCTTTGCTTTGCTGACTCAAACAAAACTGTATCTTCTTTTAAAATTCAGGTGTGGGAGGATCATAAATTCTTCTCAAATGTAGGATTTTTTGCTTTGCTTTCTTAAACAGTAATTTCAGTTCGTTTCCACCTTGGCCACCATGAATCTTGATACAGTTTCTTATATTGGCACAAGCCCCAGTCAAAAATGAGATATTCCCATACTCTGAGAATTAAAAGGAACCGTCCCCGACTCTCAGGAGTCTGCCAAGGAAATGCATTTATGCCCTTTTATTCAGAAGTATCAGAACTATTACCTGGTCACTGCCTCTCAGGCCCCAAAGCCAGCAACAGGTGGCTCAGGACTGGCTTTAGCTCAACCAGCAGATTCACAGCTGGGAAAAGTGGGTTTCACACACAGTCTAATCAAATTCCCATGAAAGTCAGTCTCTAACCGTGAATCAGGAGCTGGCAGCTTGCTCTGGATCCAGACTTTGAGAAGGATAAATACCAAGGTCTCTAACTTGAAAAGTTCTTATACTTAAAGCCTAATGAGAAGAGATGGTGAAAAACAAAATTTGTGTACTGTAGGAAATTAAATGATGAAAGTTTGTTTTGTCTCGGTAAAAAGAACAATTGTGATTTTCATTAAATTAAACAGTAAAATAACTTGTAGGTAATTATTTTGACAATCATCACAGCTAAAGAAGAACACAAAATTAATTCTTTCCATCTCAAAATGCCCTAGTATCAGACCACAAGTGTGAGGATTGTTTCTGTGCGATGTTTTAATTCAAATTAATTGCTATTTTTGGACTGAAGGGACATTTTTGATAACTTATTCCTCACATCACAAAAGCCTACAACTGTTTTTTCCTTAAATGCTGATAAAATGTTGAAGCCCAGTTTACATCCTAGAAGAATTAAGGGTTTCTACAAAAATGATATTTAAGGTAGTACTCTTGTTCAATGACATAACTTACTCACACTTGGATTAAGAAAGAAATAAGAAAATTGCAGACAAAAGGATTCTTGGTGGGGTTTTGCCTACATGTCCACCCTTTCCGTTAATGAGAACAACTTTTGAATAGTTTTAAAGCAGTCCTTGTGTTTAAAAGGACTTCTGAATCAAAATATGAGGGGAATTTTGGGAGTGCATATGGCACCCCAGTCCAGGGTCCTCAGCAGTGGAATGACATGGAGCTGTGGGAGTGAGTCCAGACAAAGCCACGGAGCTGCTCCAAGGGCTGGAGCCCCTCTGCTCTGGAGCCAGGCTGGGAGAGCTGGGGGTGCTCACCTGGAGAAGGGAAGGTTCCAGGGACACCTCAGAGCCCCTTCCAGGGCCTAAAGGGGCTCCAGGAGAGCTGGAGAGGGACTG
>VXBT01000750.1:131997-211903 GCA_013400235.1 Oriolus oriolus | reverse complement strand
GGTACTGGATGGGCTTTAAGGTCCCTTCCAACCCAGACCAGTCTGGGATTCTGGGATTCTATGATAAGGCTGTGCAAGGCCATCTGGGGAAAAAAAAGAGGGCATCTCTTGCAAGACGTAGTCTACAGCTTCTCTTCCCAAGCATGAATGAGGGTAAAAGCCTTGTATTAAGGGGGTGCAGATACACTCTTAACCCAAAAGTTATGAGACTTTTAACACAATCAATTAACTTGTCCCATCAGTGTTTTTATGGTATACTCAACCTCAGGTGGGAATTTTGTTTCTGCAACCAGAATCAGAATACAGGTGCTACCAACCTTCCCTCCCGCAGGAGGGCAGGCACATGTTCAGTTCTCCTCTCTCCTGATGGAGATGAGGAATGTAAGTCATGGAGTGGGAGGAAGAAGGATACTTCTCTTAGGGGTGGACATGCAAGTCTGGGAGCCAAGTGGTAAAGCAGAAAATCTGAGGGGGGGCGGAACTGGCACAGAGAGATGGTATTCCCAAAGCTGTTGGCCTGTTTCAGCCTTTCTCATGCCACCGTTTCTTCCATTTCAGGTTCCTCCAAGTCCATGCTGTCCACCTTTCCAGGCACCACCATGCTGTGCTGACATTCCACATGCAAACACACCTCCTGTGGGAGGGAGTGGGACAGCTGGCACCAGGGCCTGGCCCGGCTGGACAAGTCTGGCTGTTTGCAGCACAGCTGTGCCCAGCCCAGGTGGGCAGAAGCAATGCCTCAAGGCTCCCTACTGGCAGCAGTACTGCGTGTCACCAGCAGCTCACCTGCCGTGCCTGACCCTCTGACAGCACAACTGCAAGAATAGCTGGAAACAGAAGCTGCTCCATTGCCTTATTTACCATTCCTCCCCCACCCCCTTTGTGGGTTATTCTCATTATTTTCATTCCACGAGCACACTGGCAGCACCAGAGCCAGCTCCAGCCCACCTCAGCTCACGTTCCCATTCCCCCTGGCCATCACAGCCCCTGCTCCTGTGGGAAGAGCAGCAGCTGGGGTGCTGCTCCCATGGCACAGAGCCTTTCAGAAAGCACTAAAGGAGAGAGTGAGCCTGAAAGCTCTGACACTTATCCAGGATTCTGGCTATGTGCTGAATCTTACAAAATGTTCAGGAAGAGTCTGAAAAGTGATTACTTTCAGAGTTGGGCTTTTGCAGTGCTGGGGCACTGAAGCTGCCCAGAGACTTACTCTTCAGCCCTTTACCCTTTCCCACAGGGAAGCTGGAGCTCCCACACTTCGGCCCCACACAGTATTGGCTTTGACGAGGCAAGCACTGCAATGTGACCGGCCACACATAAATAACACCTGGCTGATGGGTGCTGTAGTGACAGCTACATCGGCTCCCACACACAGCAGAGCACACGGCCACCCCTGGACCCTGCAAATCCCTTCCTGTTCTCCTGCTGTGTGTTCCCTGGCACCTCTAGGTTACCTTTAGGGAAGACTGATGTGACATTCCTGTCATACATAGATGTAGATACAACATCCCTTCACTCACCCCAATACCAGCTTGGGACAGTCATCCAGAAAAGGCTGTAATGTGGAGAAAGAGCTGTCTGTCTTGGAGGTATTTCCATACTTCACAATTACCTTCTGGTTTAACTCGTGAGCAGTAAGTTCCTTTGCTTACTTGATAGTGCAAGATGGAAATAGAATCACAGAATAACAGAATACCCTGAGCTGGAAGGGACCCACCAGGATCATTGCCTCCAACTCCTGGCCCTTCGAAGACACCCCAATAATCCCACCCCGTGCCTGAGATTGTTGTCCAAAAGCTTCTGGAGCTCTGGCATGTTTGGAGCCTGTTTAGTGCTCAACCAGATACAATACAATCAATACAGATACTGGAGCTTGTATTAAACTTGTTGCAGTACTTTCAACACTAGGAGAGGAAATGGTTTATTTGCTCACCTGACTGGACAGCAGTTATTACCAAAACACACAACAACAACCCCATGGGCTGATAACCGTAACACGTATGTTACCTACACTGAAGCCCAAAACTACACTTCTTCTGAATCACTGAGTTCCCAGCAAAGACAGGAGAGTTTTATTTCACACTACATTCAACATGTCAAATGGGAGTTTTCTCTGTGCTTCCTTAGTTTTGTCCCTCTGATGTCTGCCATCACTTTGTTCAACAGCAGGAAAAACCAACACAAGCAGAGGGGACGTGGAACGGGACTTCTAAAATATAAGTGAGCTTTGAGTAGCCTGGCAACAATATACATGTCTGATGACCTTCTGAGAGGCATTTCTCAAAAAGAAGAAACCTCAGAGTAGCACTATGTTGGTTTTGGATTCTTGCTTTTTTTGGAAGATTTATGGAAGCCCTTTTAAGGGCTTGCTTGTTCCAAAACAACCTCATTCCAAATTACATTAAAACTACATGCTTTCACACAAGGGCCAGATCTGCTAAAAATACATGCTTATAAAAGTTTTGTCGATGCTGAAATTCTGATTACATGCTGAAATCTTTATCTTACAAGAAATTCCGTGTGGCTCACTCAGCATCAGACAGATTCTGCTAATCACTCTTTCCAAGGAGCCTGATGGTGAAGTTCAGTCTAGATTTTCTTACAGCTTGGGTTTCCTGGATCATTTGCAGTAATGATTTTGCTTCTCCTGTTATTTTTAATAACTGTAAATCGTCTTTTCTTCACTCAGGGGTTTTTATGCCATGACAGTTGTGGGAAGGCTCATGTCCTGGAATATGTCACACGGAAAAGAAGAATCTTATTATCCAGTGCCACCATACAGCTAAGTGTGGCCGCCGCTGACCAGCCGGACAGCTCGTCCCCAGACTCAGAGAGCCTGCCTCAGCACTCTGCTCCCTGGCAGGTGTCAGCTCCCAGCACCGCCGGCAGGAGAGAAAGGCTTCGTGAGCGAGAACAACAACATATCTCTCCTCACTTGAGGCACCTGTGTCTCACCCGAGCCCCAGAGGCAAAAGACGAACAGGAGGAGGACTCTTCCACTCTCAACCGGACAACCTTTATTGCCCAGAGAGAGCAGGAGAAGAATCCCCCCTCTCTGCGGTGTTCAGGGGTTTAAAAGGGACAGGAAGAAGGGGAGGGGTTTACAATAACATCCAATAGGGAAGGGACAGGGAGGAGGGTCCAGGGAACAAACAACCAATGGAGATGAACTGGGGAGGAGACAACAGGGATGAGGTAAGGGATAATCAACATGTAGAAAGGTCTGGAATAGGTCCACTGGGCATGCTCAAAGGGGTGGAGACTGAGACTGGGGAACCGCCCAAGGACCACCTCTCTGCCTCTGGCTCCTCCGCCCACTCGAGGGCGGGGATCGGACTTGGGGGTGGCAGCCTCTGGAGCATCCAGGACGACGCCTCCACCGAGGGCACGCCCACAGCTAAGAACATGCTGACTTTGTAAGTCGTGGAAGGAAACTGAGCAGTGTATACACATCTGCACCTCATGTTCCTTGGAACAAGGCAGGCCACCTCCATATTAAAGAAACCTGTAAAACAAGAACCAAATATCCCAGCTGGTCAGAGCTCTTCACCCAGCAACGATCACAGCTCCAGTTCCCTCGGGATGCTGGACTACCGCCTACATATGCTTTCACAATACCTCTGAAATTCCATCCTGACACTTGTAAGCAGCCATCTCACCAGAAAAGGCACAAGGAAAAAAAAAAGCTTTATAACGCTTTTCAGCTCTGTGTTGAGAATACACTGCAGCAAGCTCCCCATCAGTCCTAGAAGATGCAGAACATTAAGGGAAGCTACAGAGTCACAGGATCTTCTGAGTTGGAAGGGCCCCACATGGATCATCGAGTCCAGCTCTTAAATGAATGGCTCGTACAGTGATCAAACCCATGGCCTTGGTGTTATCAGCACCACGCTCTGACCAACTGAGCTCATCCCAGACTTATTCCCACTGTTGAGCAAAACTCCAACTACATCTGGAAGTACAGAAATAGCAGTAAAGCTAGCTAGGAAATATATCTCAAGAAAGCTTTTTTCTGCTTTTCTTCAGTTTTCCTAAGAAGCACCAATGAGGAATTTTAAACTGAGCATACTTGGACTCCTGCACATGTTCAGTGCCACGCTTCCCATGCACTCCTGGGCAGTGCTCACCTCAACACTTGCGTTTGTAGCTGACTAAACATTCACTGTTTACTGGGAATCTAAGGAAGGAACAATTACTCTTGTAAAGAACATTTTAGATTTGAGTGAAAAGCACATTTCAGCTCAAACAGTGCAGACGCAAGGATCACCCTGTATCCAGAAAAAAAACCAACTGCATTTCTCTCTGATAAAGAAAACAGAGGGAGGGGAGCCACGTGCTAGCAAGTGCACAAACCAGGGTGTTTTATTGCAGAGAGGTAGTCAGGAAACACCAAATGTCAAAAGATGATTGCAAGGCACAGCTAAGTTCAATGATTCACAAGAAACTTTACCAAACTTGACAATCTGCATCATGCAGAGAAGCAGAAAGACATCTCTGTGAAGCACACGGGGGTACTGCCAGCCAGTGTGTTGAAGGATCTGTATGGCCAAACAAACAACAGCTTGGATCTTTATGGCAAAGAAAAATAAAATCAAATTCCAGTTTAGATAAAATCTGTAGAAGATGGTGAAATCAGATTTGTACAGACACACAGACGATATTTTATATACATGTAGCCCCGCTTAGACACACATCTGTCTTTGAGCACACACACTTCATTCTGCAGATTAACTTTTCTTGGATTTCTCATAGTGTAGATCTTGCCTTTCATTGTGACAACAACAGACATCTAGCCCAAATGATGTGTCAGGAGCTTGTTCACTGGCTATGAGAATGAAGCCATGAAATATTGCATTTGTATATGAGACTGAAGCCTTAATTTTTTGCAAGTTCTGAACTGCAACACCTAAGTTTGCAAACACAAAACCACAGAGACATTCAACTGTTGGTATGTCCCCAATATGAGAGACAGCAACAGTTTCTGTAGAGCTTTGTGCTTTCCCACACAACCTTTCAAGATCATCTTTTTCCGTCCATCAGTCCTTGCTTCATTGTTATCTTTTCCAGCTCCCATCGTGCCAGTTCCTGCAGCTTTCTCATGGACTGCGGCTCCCTCCTGCCCCAGGAGCCCCATGATAGCTCATCTTTCTTCATTAACTCTGCCCAACTCTCAGTGTAATTCCCACTGGGAACTGAACAGAATCTATGCAGTTATGATTTAATTCTGTTTTCACTTACACTTCTTGATGTTACAGAAATTCCTCAGGTTCATTTGTGAGAGCAGAACAAAGCCACCATGTAAACAAAGGTATTTGTTTTGTAGGATTCTCCAGGACTGCTGAATCCCAGCTGTGCTTGCCAGTCTCAAACAAAATACCATGCTCAATTATTGTGTCACAAGAGGAGCTGGTGAACCACAAGTACATCCCAGGCACAAAGCAGACGGCCCCTCCTTGGGGTTCCCACACCAGCTGCTAGCACGGGTCTGCAGAAAAGCTCCAAACCCCTGTCCTGGCCCCAGCAAGCACAATTCTCCCCATAATGTGCCAAACCTTCCATCCTTGCTGTCTTCCAGAGACATCTGGGTGTGCACAGATTGGGGAGGTGGCTACAGAAAAAGTTTGAAATTTTGAGAGATTTTCATTCGGCCTGAAACTGAGACGAAAGATTGAAGGGCCTCCTAGTCATTTCAGTGCTGCTAAGGAACACTGGAGGATTTGAGGGTTGAAGGTTGGTTTTGTATCGCACTGTCTCATAACCTGTGAATTCTTAGAGCTTTCTGGGATAGGAAATGCAACTCAAAGCATCTACACAGGGACATTCCTTTGGATTCCACTCCCCGCATTACAGACTTTAGAAATTACTGGAATTAGCAATGTGGACATGTCTTGCCTTCTGAAGCAATGGAAACCAGTTACAATAATGGATTTATTAATTCCCAGCATGGCATTTCTAATCCTGTTCAGTTTTACCGCACCATGGCAGAACTGCAATAAATATGTGTAATACACTAATATTGCCATAAAAGAAAAAAATTACTGGGTTAAAAACAACTAATCAATTTTATAAACCATTTCATTACTGATTAATAGAAACCTTTTCTAATGTGACACCATTTGATTAAGCATTAACCCTCTCTCTGGGGATACCGCAATGCCAGCTTGCAGGTAGCAGTATTTTTAATAATCTGACAAATAGTCTATGCAGCAATATTGATGAGATGTCAGAGATTAATTCATTTTGCATTCACTGTGCAGGTCCTGGATTGAATGACAATTACTTAATGTAACAATAGCTGGTTGTTTCTGTTAGTATTTTGACTTTCTCACTTTTTATCGAAAGTACCCATTCTCATTTTCCAGTTCCCTGTAATAGTGATCAGTAAATGAAACAGTAGAGCCATTCCCAGTTTCCTCCTCTTTGAATGAGTCCTCTGTTTGGCTGAATTGCAATAATAAGGGACATCAAGGAAGCTAGAGAACATGCTATTCAAATCCCACCAGTTATGGAAAAATAAAATTTAAAAAACATAAGTGAAGATTAAAAAAAAATGTTAAAAGCCAAAATCACAGAATCAGAGAATGAACTAGGTTGGGAAAGACCTTTGAGATCATCAAATCCAACCTATGACCTAACACCTGATCAACAAAACATGGCACTGAGTGCCACGTCCAGTCTCTTTTTAACACGTACGGAGATGGTGACTCCACCACCTCCCTGGGCAGATGCCAGTGCCCAATCACTCTTTCAGTGAAGAATTTTTTCCTGATGTCCAACCTAAACTTCCCCTGGCACAGCTTGAGGCTGTGCCCTCTCGTTCTGTCAGTCGTTGCCTGGGAGAAGAGCCCGGCCCCCACCTGGCTACAACCTCCTTTCAGGGAGTTGTAGAGAGTGATGAGGTGTCCCCTGAGCCTCCTTTCTTCCAGGCTAAACAACCCCAGCTTCCTCAGCTGTTCTTCATAGAGCTCGTGTTCCAGGCCCTTCACCAGCCTTGTTGCCCTGCTCTGGACGCGTTGGAGCATCTCAACATCCTTCCTAAATTGAGGGGCCCAGAATTGGACACAGCACTCAAGGTACGGCCTCACCAGTGCCGAGTACAAGGGAAGAATGGCTTCCCTGGTCCTGCTGGCCACAGTTCCTGCTCCAGGCCAGGTGCCATTGGCCTTCTTGGCCACGTGGGCACACCCTGGCTCATGTTCAGTTGGTTGTTGACCAGCACCCCCAGGTCCCTTTCTGCCTGGCCGCTGTCCAGATACTGTCCCCAATAACAGCACTGTAGTGCTGTTATTGTTTCCATTAGTATTCCAAACCCTAAAGAGCTGACCTAAGTTTTGAGAAGTTGTGCAACTGTTGCTCTTGCAAGGAGTAAGAAAAGATTGTCACCACTTTAAAAAAAAAAAATTATTCACATAGTTTAGGGCCTCGGTGTGGATCTGAAACTTTAGGTGCTCTACAAAGTTTTGTTTTGGTGCAAAACCCCCTGTGGGTTGGTCTCAATCATCAGTGACCTCAATCACCTTTCTGGGTCTGCTCCCATATTTTCTAATCTAAAGTCACAGGCCTTGCTGATCTCTAGATGAGGGAACTGGACAGACCCAAACCAAAAAGCGTCACTCAAATGTTCTCAAAACTCATGAGGCCACTGCTCAGCAAAAAGTGCCCAGCTGAAGACAGAAGGTTGCAGGGATTACAGCGTGGAGTGTAGAGTGGTGATCTGATGGGTGGGGATGTAACACTGGCCTAGAAACAGCATTGGACCAGCTCCAAAAGTCACAGCCATGGAGTGTGAGGCCACCCAGAATGACAGTGACAGTTCCACAGCATGGATCCTGGCCGTGCCCACACAAGCTTCACTGAACTGGCAGACCTGCCTACCTCTCTATCGGAAGAAAATCTTTGTTGCAGAAGACTTCCTGAGCCACTCTCCCCTCCCTTACCTGAATGAGGATCAGGTAAGGATGCTCATCACAACATCTAGATCAAAGGCAAGTGGTGTCAAATACTTGAGGCTGCTGATGAAGCAGATGCTGTCCTGGGGCAGTCACAGTAAGGAAACAGGGACAGGTTTCTGCAGAGGCAGAGGAAGTACATACATCCCAGGTGTCTTTCAGCTCATTGGCCAAGCCGAATTACTCTGAATTCATAAGGTAACCAGTTACACTGAAACAGAGAAAATCTCAGCCGCTGTGATCCCAGTGTAACAGTGTCACACCAGTTGGGAAACATGAGCCAGACTCATTCCCACACTCTGCTGGATCAGGATGGTGCCAATCTTACCCTAAGACATTAAATGCATCAGTGCAGTCTCCGTAAATCCAGGACAAAACACCATAAAACTCTCAGAAATGTTCTAAATATCTTGCCTTGAGCTTAGGTAATTGGATCAAAACTGAGGAAGCTTCTGCCAGGAGTAAACCCCAGTCAGTGAACAAGATCCTGCTGCAAATGAACTAATCTGAGTAGTTTTGTACTTGGCTTCATAGTCTGAGGACAGAAAAGGTGTGGGAGGGAACCTAACACAAAATTCTTGACTACACCAGCCAGTTGGCTGGTCCAGCAGTTTGCAAACCAGTGAGGAGCTGGCCAGGATCTGCCAGGGCAGCTTTGGCTTGTGCCATGGGCTGGACTGCAGCAGTCTCCAGTGCAGAAGGCTCTTGTCTGCACAGCCTGCACAGGCTCCACCGCACCTTCCAGCAATCCTGCAGCACAAAGGCATCAATCACTGGCACACACAACATTCCTGGTGGGCATGGTGCTCTCCACACTAATGGAAACCCTGGGAACAGCAGTCCAAAGATTACCTACGACCACTGTAAGAGGCATATGTTTAAAAGGTTGATCTAGTTGAAGGAACTGGAGCATGGGAATACTGCAGCAGTCCAGCACAGGAGACATGAGGGACTGTTGCCTGTGCTGTGCCACTTCCTGCATCCTGACCAGGAGGAGGAAGAGGTAAAGAGACAACACTTTAAGATGCTCTCCTGTCCCACATAGGTGCCTTCCCCCTGCCAAAAAGCACCCATGGAGTCACGCTGGGAAATTCAGTGTAGGCAGAAGCTAATGCCAAGGAAAGGAGTTTATTTCCTGGAAGCTGTAATATACAAGAGGCTCACATGAATACTGTTCCTGTCTGGATTATTTGCAGCCCAGAGTAGACTTGGCTGTCTTCCATCTAATACAAAGTTTCTGAGTAATTTGTTGTAAGACAAAGTAATTTCATAGCCTGGAGTGCTGCATCAAGACTTTGCAAACCTCAATCAGCATTTGAGGGAAACTGTTATCAGAGCAGGCAGTACATACCTACTTAGCAGCAAATGTTTCAAGTAAGAACATTTTCTCCTACATCACAGATTTCCAAATAAGTGTCTTTTTTTTTTTTTAAATTTATATGAGCAGGAGTTAATGGTTTTTATTACCAAAACAGTATTTGATGCTGATAAAGTCAGATTAATGCACAGGTGATTCCATAAATAATCACCATCAACAGTGTGAATAATTTCACTGAATAAAAACCTCATCCTTCATAAATTCCTAGTATTTAATTATGATGCAAGTGGTAGGAAAAGTCCAGTGTCCTATCGTAAGTGGTGCTATGCAAACAATGCAAGTGAGTGTCTTGGTCTTTCAAAGAAAAATTTAAAAAGGATATATTTCAAAACCACAAAAAACCTCTGGAATTTGGAGGAGAACCATTTAAGGAACACCAGCTGGAATGCCTCTGGGGTAGGGCAAAACCATGGCCCTACCAGAGAGATTTCCAACAAACTGCAATGCATGTGCTAGTGTAAATAATCATAGAAGAATTAAAAATATATCACTTCTAACTGGTAGGAGGTTAGGAGAATAAACTCCCACTGGGAAAGTTCTTGCCCAGAAGAAGGAATTTGGTCATGCAAACAATTAGCAAACTGGGAAGGAAACCACAGCAGCTTTCCCAGACAGTTTGCTGACGTGCAAGTTTGCAGAAGAAACTAAAATAAAGGATTTCCCTTGGAGAGAATATTCATCTTTGTAATGTGTCACTTGTGGCAATCCGAGAAACAAAGAAGACCAAACTTCCATGTGCAGCATAATTAGAAAAAAGAGCAGTAAAGGCAAAAGTAAAGGGTCATTTATTAATATAATTGTCTAAAAATGGATTTCCAGGTGTAAAATGCTAGGTTGTGCATTTGAAATGTTCAGTTTCTGAAGTAATTTTCACTCTTAACACAACCTCTAGTGATACAAGAAAAAGCCAGGAATGTAGATACTGATCTGTTTTCTGGGGAGTTTTTATCTTAAGCCTCCTTGGAAAGGAAGTTTCTGTTCACTACTGCTGCAGAACATCACCACCAAGTTTTATATCTGCACAGATTGTGCAATTGGCATTAAAAAAGTTACCTGAGAATGTCTTTGAAACAGAAGAAACCAAACTGTTGTGCTTTGAACTCACCTTCATTTCATAACTGGAAAAGCAATAACTGTCTGCCCATAAATAATGAAAGGTAACAGCAGTGTCAATGCTACTGGGAATAAACTTTTGGGAGCATTCCCACAGGGAGCAGTGAAAACCTGTTTAAAAGTTTGCGCAAAAATTGAAAGAAAATATAAAGTTACTGCTAAGCCTCCATTCTGCGTAGACTTGTAAGGAACAGCTCTTTCCTTAGTCAAGAGTTAGCATTTAAAACAACTGAAGAAAATACATTTAAATAAGACTGCCAAATTTGATATGTTTTACCCTCTGTGCCTACCAACAGATGAAAAATGTAACAATACTTAAATAAAAACTTAGTCATTTTATGAGGTCTTTTGCTATCAAGACACATTGAGGAATCAAAGGAAGGTGGGGTTTTTTTTAGCTAAATACCGGGCAACCTTCTGGCAGTGATTTTCTGTCGCTAGTGATGAGGTACCATTCACTGAGATCCCTTTGAAGCTCCTTACAAGATGTTGCTGAGGAACCAGTGCCCTGGCGCTGAGGCCAACAGCTAGTCTGAAGGCTTCACAGATCCTGAGTTGGAGATGGTTAGCTTCTATTGGTGAGAAAAGCCCGTGGAAAGAAAAACAGTTAGCTTCTACTCTTGAAAATGTGTATCAACAGAAGCAAGAAATCCAAACAATAGAAGGAGACAAACAGCAACATACAGCTGCACCTGTTATTTTTCTAAGTGCTTGAGTGCTTACACTATAGGTGCCTAATGGTAGTATATTGTAGTTAATATAGCCAGTGAATCTATTGTAGTAATTTAGTAGCCAGTGGATATGTAACACAAATGATAACATACCAAATGTGTATAAAAGAGACCGTCTTTGTTGAATAAATGCCTTTTGGCCCTTAACCGAGGCACTGTCCGTGGGTAGGTGTGTCGTTCTGGCCACCCCAACAGCGATACCCTGGCACTGAATAGCACTCTGTTGTTTCCAGTGGTACAAGGGTACATCAAAGTAAAGGGGAGATTGTCTATACCATAGGGAATGAAGGCCTGCAATCTTTCCATGCTGATACAGAAAACAACCTACCTATCAAGTGTGCTTTTAAATACAAAGGATATTCTGAGTGTAGACAATGATTAGGTTTGGAATTCATGAAGGTCCTGTACTTTTAAGAGCTTTCCTACCACCCAAGTTAATCTAATCACTAACTTCATTGACATAAATCATGCTAATCGGAAACAGCATTTCTTAAAAAGACAAAAAGATGAGAAATTACAGAAGATAAAGACTTCCTCTTGCTGTGACCAACTAAAATTAGCAGCACTTCAAAATTATATCTATAAATTAAGGCAACTTTACTTTAGTGACAGAACAGTAAGATAAAGGATCTGCCGAACAGTGACCCATATGTGCAAACTCTTGTTCACACTTAAATTCCTGTCTGCAGATGCAGAACCATTTTTGAGGGAAGGCAAGATCAAACAGATAAATGCTTTCCATGACAGGCCATGTGTTATTGATTTCTAGGAAATAGAGAGAGACATCCTAAACAATTAACTTCCTTTGCATTCATATTTACAACCATTAGAATTGTAAGCAGGGTCTCGTTTACCGGGCTGTCTTACAGCTGTGTTGCTAATTTACTTGCTATACTACCTAGGTAACAGTGTCACTGAAGATCTTTCAAACACGTTACGTGGAGGCACCCTTTTTTTCCTGGACAGGGTTTTTTTTAATTATCCTTCACTCTGAGAGCTGGGGTGTTGAATGAGGTACAGAGGCTCTGCAGCCTCTCACCCTGCTCCAGGGCAGGGAGGCCAGAGCTTAAGGACAGCTCTGGCAGGCATAGCTGGCACCCAAGGAGCCAAGTTCTGGCAAAGAGTTGTATGAAAAATGTCAGTGAGCTGGGTCTTCTTCCTCCTCTTTCCCTCTTTTGGCCCAGGAGCTGCATTTCTATTAATGTTTTGTGCAAATTTTCTCTGAACAGATGTATCAGATTGCCATAAAGGTGTGCAGTTTCTGCATCATTGGTGCCTGTGGTATTTAATGCTGAGACAATGTCATCTGAAAAGGCACATTTCCCTGAAATGGAAACTCATACTTGATATGTCAAACAGAACCTTTTAACTGGCTGTAGCCTCACGCCGCTGCAGCTGTTAGTTTAACATCTCCATTCTACTGCCCAAGAAAGAGGCCTCATTGAGAGGCAGAACAGGCCTCGCTCCCAAGGCTGAGCAGCCAGCAGGTAAGTAGGATATTTTGGAAATATGTGATGACACCTAGAAAAATAGGGATGTTTTATCAGCCAGTGCCTATCTAATTCAAGGACAGAGATCAATATCAAGCTACTGTTGCCTCATCCATCTTCTGACTAAGCTGTTTTACCACCACATTCCCCCCTTCTCTCTTCCAGAAAGATTTAAATATTTTTTTTAATCCTTTCGCAATGAAGACTACATTTTGCACCAAGAGGTAAATTTATTAGTTTATTAATAATGAGATCATTGCTTTTTCAAATTTGGTTTACTAGTTACATTGTAGGATGAAAACACCCTCCCCTGTATGGCGATCCTGGCAGCCAAGTATCTTTGATCCTCCGAAGGGGTAAGGGATGCTTGCTGCAAACAGGACACAGGTGAGGTGCCTCGGGGCAAAGAGCCATGCTGTGCTTTAATAACTGAACAGTCAGAGGAATTCATTCCAGGAAAGCAACCACAGCCAATTCCATTCTGCAGCAGCAGGTCCAGAGTGGCACCTTCAAACCCCCAAACTGGTAAAAGACTTCCACAGGCTGCAAATGAGAACTTACATGTTTCCATCTCATCCCAGGGTCAGCTGTCAGCATTCTGCACTACTGCAGAGTCTTTGGTTGAGGTTTTTGTCCTGCCTCACCCAGCAGATTGGGCAGCTTCTCCATTCTCATCTAACCCCTGTTTTCTGCCCATTATCCTCATGGAAGGGTTGAGGGGGGAGAAGGGAGCAGGTGCTCTCCATTCAGTATATGCAGAAGGAGAAAGTAACCTCTTCTGTGGAGGCAGCTGGATCGATGCAAAACCTCCCTGAGAGCACAAGCAATAAGGGTAAAGGAGTTAAATCCCTTGGATTTCATTTGAAGCACTTTGGCTGGGACTTACACATAATAATAAGCAGAAGCATGGAGAAAACACTGAAAAATCTGGAGTAAAAGCAAAGAAAGGGAAGAAAGAAAACTCACTGCTGGTGCAAAGAGGCTGAAAATTCTGAACAAATCAGCCAATTTCTAAATTATTATGGCTGTTCTGCTCAGAGAGCATTCCACTGCATCAAAGATATATAGGACTAGGTTATTGCTTTCCTTTTTGAAGAGACACCAACACCTGAAAGTGTTAAGTTTTTACTCTTAAAGAGCACATTCTCTCTTTTATATATATATATAAAGAAAACACACACACATCATAGACGTACACAGAGAAATTACATAGCAGGCTTGCAAACACAGGGCTGCAAAGGCAGGACTTGTGCACCTTTAGGAAACCTTCATGGGATTTAATTTGATGTTTGCTCTGCTTGTCATGCTTCCAGAGGGACTCCACACGCCCACTCTGTGGAAGACAATCCTGTTTTTACCTTTCACTTCACTATAAACTGCTACATCAACAGACAACGGTTAAACATCAGCAATTAAAAAACGTCTGAAGTTAACCCTTTGTCATGACATATAGTCCCTGAGTCTTCCCATCTCCTTTAGTGTGCTTCCAGGACTTCCCATCAATGGCATCTCCTCTATCCTGCTTCCTGCAGCCAGATCCTACAGGCTTCCTCAATTTTGCTGTCTCTGTCTCCATATGAAGAAGGGAAAGCACACACTTCCAAACTTTAGCATTATGGTCAAGCTATTCCTTGTTTACTCTGAGTTATAAATAGCTTGTACAGATCCAAGCACATCAATTTTGTCTTAGTTGATTACACATGAATCAAGCTCAATCAGTTCTCTCACAATACTGAACTTCAAGGTATTGATCGGTCTACTTTATTATAAGCAAAAGTACCACAAATCCAGTAAAAGTTGCTACAGGTATTGTTAATAACAGTTCATTCTGTGTTTTTCACCATTATATTTCAAACAACTTTCCCGTTGCTGTTTCTTCTTGAGAAAAGCAGGCGAGTTGTTCTATTAACTGAAAACTCCATCTCTAGCTCATGCTTAGCCTGGAAGTCTGCATTATTTATTGGACATTTAGCTCAAGTAATTGAGTGCAAAAAGTGCTTTACAGAACCTTATTGCCACATGTGAAAGATAATAGTGAAACTCCCATTGCTTTCAAGTGGAATTGACCACTATTCAAATAATTTATGTCAAAGGGTACCATTTGTAAGATACAGTAAAATGTGATATACACAAGGTTACTCAGCAGCCTGCAGATCAAAAAATGCTGTGAACTGAAATCCAATCACTGCAGAAATGGGAAATTAATTTCACAAAAATCTCACTCAGGAAGCAGTATTTTGGAATTTTGCCTTATTGCCAAGGAATCACTATGACCTGCCTTTACCTTTAGTCGTTGCAGTTCTAGTTTACTCTGAAAGCAGGTATATTCATGTAACACCAGCTATGGCTGCCACTCTTTCCTCACCTTCCTGCCTGCCTTCAGTGAAGACTCCCCTCAGAGTCCAGAGGCCTAGGAAAAGCATTCTTCTGGATAAAACACATCTCTTGACACTGCATAGATGGGAATTGTAAATGCTGGTCTTGGAGAAGAACAAAGTCTTTGAAGAAAACAGAACTATTGGAGCAACCTGTTGGATCTCAATGTCTGTTTAAGATCAGCTAATAGCAGTAAGTAGTGTCAGCTGCATGGAAAAGAAGTGGAAAAGTACCTAGGGGTTACAGAGAGCTTCTTTCAGCTCCCAAAATACAAGCCTTAAGGATCTGATTCATCACAAATCTGCCTTGGGGGCACATGGTGACGAATGGGAAGAGGAAGGGAGAAAACAGCAGAACCAGCTGAGAGCAGGCACAGATGGCAGCTCTACTGGACTTCCTCAGATCACAGGTAAAGCCACAAATTCTTCAGTTATGGAAGATATTCCGATATATGTAAGACTGAGGCACTGAGGGATTGAAGTGAGCAGTAAAGCAAAACTCTGAAAAAGTGGAGATCAGTTCTGGGAGAACACCCATCCAGGGGAAACCTTCCTGCTACAGAGGAATCCCAAGGACAGCAGGAGGGACTTATCCCAGAGCCATTCACCAGCCATGCTGCCAGTGCATGCACTTAAGGGAGGCAGTAGAACTCGAGGGCTCTCGGATGAAAGATCAAAGAGGCTAAATGCAGTTCTCAAGACTCAAAAGGACTATTAACGTAGCTTTTGGAAGTAGAGCTACATGTGTCCTGCTGGGGTAATCATAAAGATAGACACAGGGCACGTTGGCAACAGCCTCAGCCTCCTCCTGCTCCTGAAGCAGAAACAGCTCTGTGGCACTGAGAATCCATAGTTCTGCCAGCAGGGTCTGGAGAGGGCAAGGAGAAAAGGTAGCACCCAGTCATGGAGCTGGCTGCCTGCTTGTCCCAGGAGAAATCCTCTTCCACGCCTTGCAGAGGCTGGAGCCCAACATGAGCTGGTTGAGGGCTGCAGCTGAAGGTGTCTTCAGAGCTTGCTGAAGGAGCAAAGGAGGACTGCAGGAAACAGGACATGGGGAAGGAAAAAAGTACAGAAAAAGAGGAGGGAAAAGGAAGCGGTCCAGAAAGGTCAACATTGTTTCAAAAATTCTAAAATAGAAATTTGAAGCTCCCAAACACTCTGCATTTCTTGCATTATTTTTGCAATATACCAAGAGAGAGAACACTGGCCTGATTTGGCTGATTCATACTTACCTTTTCTTGCCTTATCACAATTTTGAGATTTTTAATCTCTACCCCGTAAGCTACAAATGTAGGATAGAAAACCTGCTCTCATTTAGGCACATGACATTTAATCCAGTGGACTGATCATGGGGTCCAAGTCTAATTTTCCAGTCACTCTTTTTTTCCTTATTAGTCTCTCCATGGTCTAATTTTCCCAGTGCAACTTATTACTATCACTGACTCAGGATAATGGAGCAGCTAGATGGTAGAATGTGGCTAATTCCATTTTATATCTTGTTGAGAAAACGGTATTTTCTTTCCTTGAGGCTTGACTTTTCCTTCTCTCACACCCACACATACAGACACAGACAGGTTGGTCTGCAACGAAAATGTCCAGCCTCTGTTCTGCAAAACTATAAATCCACAGTCCAAACCCACACAAGCAAATTGCTCAATCCCACTGTTCCTAATTGGGCCACACTCCCAGCTTTTGAAGCCAACAGGGATTTTCCCAAATGAAGCCAGATCTTTGCCCAAGTGCTTATCGTTAATTCAGGGAAGCGATCACGTTATTGGACTTCACTGCTCTGTGCTGTGACAGCAAGTCTGGAAGCTGTGGTGTTATGAATGGATGTTGCGGGTTTAAATAAGTCCCTGCCTTTTGCCCAGGCCTCTGGCAGTGGGCAGTCACGTTATTGAGGTGGCCAGCACCCCAAGACCAAATCTCATTCGTAAGTTATTTAATAATGGCTGATTCAGTCTATTGTAGAATGGATTGTTTATTTAATAGACACAAAACTAACAGATGTAAGACTTAAAACAGAGTATTACTACACAGGAATAAGATAAAAGGGAATACAAGTATTATACACACGGGGTTAAAGGTACCTATTAATTTCACAGCTAGTGAGGAAATAATATAACTTAGGATCCAATGTTTCTTACCATCCAGTTCCTGATGGAGATCACATCGAAATCCTTTCTCTCGATTCCCAGGAAAGTAACCGTGGAATCTGCGTCCAGCCTCCGGGAAGAAGTCTCACACGCTCTCAGGGCATCTGGGTAGAAGCTTCTCAGGGTGTGTGTAGGAGACTTGTGTGGGTTTTTATAGATATAAGAACCGCGTCTTTTGGTCAAGAATATTTATTTTTCTTCCATCTCTTCCCACGTTTGCTTTCCAGACTAAGATGTTGATTCTTAGCTGGGGTCCTGAGCCCTTTTGGTGCCAGAGATGACCCTATGCTGGGCCTGTGACCCACCTGGGTTCTCTCTTGCATATGCACCAACTATCTGTGGTAGATTAGTTAGACATGTCGTGCCTCACGTGGGGCAGGGGTTGAGGGTCCATGTAAAATAGTCACACTGTCTGGCTGTCATGCTGATTTCCTCACTGGTAATTCATCGCTATCATCTGTTTCCTGGACTCATTTGCAGGCACCAGCTGTCAATGGGAGTTTTACATGCAGTCATAGGAAACAAATGCATCTGGACAACAGATTTCTTACAGCTTTCTCTGGCATCCATCATGACACTTCTAGGGGATAAAAAATTATATCCAGTTAGCCTCTCGGTGTGCAATTCTTTCAAACATTTCACCTTGCAGGAATTTCCATCTTTTCCCCCATTTTCTTTCATGCAGAGAGATTCTCTACCCTTATAACCCTGTTTACCAGCATTTCACCTTAGGCTGACCAATCAAATTCACAAGGCAAGGACTGACACCAGAACCAAATGACATACAGTTATCTCAGAGCTGCTCATAGCTTTCCAAAATGCCCAATTACCTTTCCTTTGTAACAGTCCACAAAGGTTTGTTTTGATGTTGATTAGAGCCGCCAGGAAACAATTGCTCAGGAGCCACTGATGTTTATGGGCCTGCACCAGTTCACACATATGGATGGGGTTCCCAAGTGCTTGTTTGGGCACGGGGATGTCACTAAAGAATGTGCAGCCCTCGAGGCCACAGGCATCTCAGAAGTGTCCTGTTCTAAACTGTTAAGGAGACCTCATGCAGGAGAACTTCATGTTCCACTGATATGCCCCCAGGTGTTCTCAGAGTCAAGTTGATCCTACCTTCTGGGTGCCAGCGTGGCTTAACACCTTCATCTTGAACACAGAAAATGAGCAAGAGCACCCCAATCAGAGTCAGCATCACCTGCTGATCACAGTGCAGCACCAGAGCTCTGCAGTGCTGAGCCAGTGCCCATCAGCCTGTCCTTGGAACCTATTCCAACGTGAAATTAAAGATTTCTTGGGAATCAGGCATCAGAGAACTTCTATAAAACCAAACAGTGCCTGCTACTGTTATTCTCATGCATCCACATTTTCTGTAGGGTGAGAAGCAGATTTTATAGTGCTCTGATGGAGCCATCATCAGGGTCCGGGCTTTGTCCTTCCAGCTGGGTTTTCTGACACATTCTAGATGCAATTACAGCACTGATGACCCAGATGATGATCTGGGTGCATCAAAAGAATGCCCTGGCTTTTTAAACCAGGCAAAGCTACAACTCCTCTTGCTCCAGCTCTGTTCCAGTGTGTCTGACAATGTTAGGCCAATGCCCCAAATCCTAATATTTCCCTCAGACACACATCTATCTACCAACACCAGGGACATTCCATTGTTAGGAATGTCCCTGGCAGAGCTCAGACACTGCAAAGCTTAGTGCTGATGTCCTGGACTTGACTTGTCCAGGCTGCCACTTGGACCTTTTCTCTGAAAGAAAATGATCCTTTCCTACATGAGATTGAATTAGGGGGTTTGGCTTCTTTCATTGGGTTTTAATTAAGATTTAAGCAGTGTAGCACCTCCCCTTCCCCACCCATTTAGCAATCAGAGCACATACAAACAAAAGCAAGAGCTTTTTGCATCTGAATCACTTTATCTCCTGGCAAAGAAGCTTTGGCCCTCCAGGTCCAAACCGTGTATTTTTCTGTGTTGGTTTACAATGGCCATAGACTATGTAAATTCTAGTAGCACTCCCATGCTACAGAGAAGTGACACAAAGGCAGGCAATCTCTTCCCTAGTTCCAGCTGTGCATTAAGAGTTATCCCACAGTGCTCATTGGGTTTTGCATCCACACGGGGCATCCACACGATGTCTGTGCAGCCCCTGGTATCTGCCAAGGATTACGATCCATACTGTGCATATGAGGTGAGGCATGTGCCCACTGAGAGGCATTTTGATAATCCTGCTTTTTTCTTAAGGCTCTAGATGCTTTGTGTTGTTCTAAGCAGGCTATTGAGAACAGCAAAATCTGAGACCTGGAAAATCATGATCTGAAAAGAGATGCTGAAGGAACTAGGGTTGCCTAGACTAAAGAACACCAAGGCAAGATCTTATAGAAAATGCAGCTGGTGAACAGGAAAGAATAAACTTTACTGTAGGCAGGACAAGGAGGAATAGTTTTGAAGTGGGACAACGGAAATTTTAGTCAGGTGTTGTGAAAATAAAACAAACTAACAAGATGGGCAGTGAAACACTGGCAAAGACTAGTTAGTGGAGACAGAGCAGCCTAGACAAGCACCAGCTGTGGGTGGCGAAGCTGCGTGTCTGCCCGGCCAGCTCAGCTTTGATGGTATCCACACTTCTCTTATGAAAGGAGAGACAGATGAGAGGAGGCAAATAAAAAGGTCATCAGAGCACATAACAATGCAATCTGACACCAAAACTATGGGGGGTTTACTGTACAGATGCAAACATGCTCAGAAGTGTTGTAACTCTTAAACTTTTCTGTACTGGAATTTGGCTGGAAATAACAGTTTGGTATTACATGCATGAGTACAGTTCCTCTATGCCTCCTCTGGGAGCATGTTATCAGCTGTATTATCTTTGCCTTCTGGTTAAGCTGTGCAGGGAGTTAATGCTGGTAACTGAAAAATGAAACTACCGATAAAAGAAAAATCCAAATATAAACACAATAGTATTGTCTAACCCACGCTTTTCATTATCTCATCTCTCAGCCTGCTTGGCAGTTGGTATTCTGCCCCCTGGTGCACTTTATTCAGACAAGGCTCTGCTTTGTCCGGTGCTTACTGTTCATTCGTGAGCTGAGGAGATCATAGCAGGCTCACTATAAAGATAAAACAAGATGGCCAGAAGAGCCCACAGGTTGTGAGGTTGCTCACAAGCTCACCACTGCAAGAACTAGATACTTTTCTGAGGTATCTACATGTTTACAAATGCAAACAACGGTTGTTGTCCACTAGGTACTGAGCAGACTACATATCCAAATCACATCCTTCTCTGCATCTCTGAAGCTTAAATACCTTTTTGAAATTTTATCCTACATGTTTAATTTTAATCCTACCTAAATATCTCTATTTAAGCATATTTTATGCATTAATTCCATTGACTTAGGTTTCCCTGACCTCTGCAGTGAGGATTTAATGAAGCTCAGGACTTGTCTCTTCTGGTGATCATTCAAGGGTAATGTAGCAGGCTTAGGGGGATTCAGAGATGCAGCCACAAGCGAGTCCAGAGAGAGAATGAATCTTTATTTTTGTTACAACACCATAACATAAGTGAAAAATACCAGATACGAGATTATTTACAAAAAACCTATCTTACTGTTTACAGAGCTTGCATAGCAAAGTAAAAGTTTCCCACAGAAATGAAGATGGAAAAAATCCTCTGCCCAGCAGCTTTTTAGTATCCACAGGGTAGCACCTTGGAATACAATCACCCTCAGATCACAGGGGTTGCAGTAATGTATTTCAGCACTGACTTTGTGTTCATTTAACGCAAGTGACTTTCACAAATGCAATTCCAAACTAACTGAAACATGGATTATTCCCTGTGCTTGCCTTCATCACTGATTAATAGAAAACACACTGGATTTTATGTATAGAGCACACTTTCCTCATCCCTGTATTTAACTGCCAGTCACGCTAATCTCAATTACTTCCTCCTGAGGCAAGAATAAAACATTGATTGCTCCTGCTCAGTTACATGAAAGTATGATGGGTACTGGAACATCCCAAATCTGTGCCCTTTGAGCCAGGACTTAGGGATGCTGCCAGCAAGAACTACTCCCAAGAGCCAGTTCCAAAGGGGCCCATGTGCCAAGCACTCCCACTGCAGCATTTCTAGAGCCCCAGGACTTGCTCCAAAGGCTCTCTGACTTGTACGGACTTGTACTGATGGAGCATGTCAACACCAGGACATCGTGTGTTAATGCAAGAACTAAGGACAATTCAGCACTTACTATGTAAGGAGTTTTTAATAAAATACAACAGAAGCTATTAACAACATCCATCCTCCTTCAGAAAAACATGACAGCAACATACGCCTTTCATTACATATTTCTTAATTTTGAGAAGGTATTTTTACAAGAGCATTCATTTTTTCGTGAAAGAAGACAGTCAGAACATTTTGATTATGCAGCACTGTCCATCAGGGACACAGGGAGATAAATCAGCCTGGCTACCTGCATTTTTGTCTCAGCATCTCATCGTCAAAGTTGTATTTCCAATTTGAAAAAAATTTGGAGCTTACTAAATGCATGAAATCATGGTTCAGTATGGACATATGCATAATTACTTTGGACTCCTGATTCCAAAGCCTATGATTCCAACGTGTCCTTAGCAGAAACAGGGATTCAGTCAAGTATTAGAGGAAAAACCTTGTGAAGGTTGGAGGGACAGAAGAAGGAAACCTCTGATTTCTTGCCTGCTCCCAGGCAGTTGCACTAGAGGGTCACTGTGGGCCCCTTCCGACTGCCACAGCCTGTTCTGTTCTTGTTCTAGCTCTGACACTCAAACCACAGTGAGGGACTTCAAACAACATTTCTCCTGGAAAGATGACATTTTACTTCAAGCTTCTTCAAAGGCCAGATGCCCTCACCACTTTCCGATTAAGAAAATCCAGTAAGAACTTTAAACCTTGGCTTTCAAACTTGGGACAAAACAAACCCAGATTTGTAGCTGCTTTTTCATGGCAAATACTTTCCCTTGTGTGTTCCCTGAAGTCATTTACAGAGTCTCATACAGTTTTGGCCCTTCTGTTAAAATCAGAGTGGCCCCAAAAGATTCCCAGTTCTTACCAATGTAGAGTTCTGGGTTAATGAAGTCCAGGACCCATGTGGAAATACGTCACCTACATCAGGATGATGTCCTCCTTCTACAAAATTTCTAAATAACAAGTTTTCCTATTATCCTAGGGTTAATTTCAGACAGTTGTGGCGTTGAGTGCAGAAAGGAAAGAAAAATACAAGCATACCTAGTTAAAAAAAAAAGGAAAAAACAGGGAGATGGGGGTTCAAGACTGGATTGTGAAGTAGAGAACGCTAGGGAAAAGGAGAGAGACCCAGCCCAGCTCTGTCAGATGTCAGCATCTTTGAGGAGCCCTGTTAGCCCTGTTTCTCAGTTGAAATCCAGTCCTTTCTGCTGACCTGAGCAACGAGCTGAATGAAATATGAGCTGCTCTCTCTCAACAGGAAAGCTAAAGGCGCTGATGCTGGCTCAGGTTTTGGCTTTATGGATATTTAAAAGACTCAAATAAAAGATTAAAAATAAAAGAGATTGATTTTAAAATATATCTGGTATTGTGCAAGAGCTTTGGTACCTCAGTGATCTTTTTACTGCCTTCTATCAGAGAACACACGCAGGGCATTTTCAATTACTTTAATTACGTGTCAGGGTTATTGATGCACTGAACCCTGCCAGACATTGCACAATATTATCTTTAATCACTAGTGCTTCCTTATCTGTGTTCCAACGAAAACCATTTTCAGTTATTTTACTGGATAAAAAGAGAATGAAATACAGCTTTTAGATTGAATTTTAAAAGATAAAAAGCTAAATTTTCTCACTCATCATAATAAAATAATTATCACGCTGGCATTATTTACCTTTGTAAAACTTTTACCAAATCTTTCTGGCATAACAGTAGGACTAAAGTTCCTGGAGTTTCTTTAACACTATACAAGAGACCTTGAATCACAGAAATTCATGCACCAAAGAAAACAAGAGTAACATTACCTCTGCTACCCATCCAGACTCTCTGCAGATGACATGGAGGCCAAAAACTGCGCTGGTTATATGAATTTCCTTCCTCTTTCTCCCTGCAAACCATCAAGGCAAAAAATGGTCCTGAGATGAGGTAATCAGTGCAGATCAGCAGGGGCCCACCAAACCCACATTTTGGTCAGTAAAATGCAGATACCTGATGGGCAGAGGGTGAAGTGCTGTTCTCGGGAAGAATCCTGGGCACTGCCCTAATGGCACCCCCAGTCTGTGCCCAACAGCCCCTGCATATGTTGTGAAGTCGGATGGCAACAAAATGACTTCACCTTGGAGGGAGTGCAGGGCTAACCAGGAGCACTGAACCGAAGCAGCCTGCACGTCCCCCTTCAGACTCCTGCAAAGGAAGGACTTGATGGCACAGAACAAGGAAGCAGAGGGAACTGCTGAGGGAATTAATTGCTCAGTTTGACTGAGGGATCAAATCCACCCCAGAGGGCGAGCAACAGGAGCCAAACCTGTGTGTGCTGGGAGAGCAGCAGAGGGCAGGGGATGCTCAGCTCAGAGGGCTGGCCATGCCCACGCACAGCACACGGACTCAGTCCTCTCCTCCACCAAGGTGCATTGTGTAGGACAGGCAAGACAGAAAACGGGATGGATTTGGGTAGCAGTGAATAATTCAGTATCTTGATATCTCGTTTTGCTAAGTGGTACAGGATTTGTAAATTGTACTACAGGTTCAGAGTTAAGCCTGTTCGTATGGAGTACAGTCAATATATGACCACTACACATTCACTTTATGCAACAGACTTTTGTCCAGCAAGAGTAGGAGGTTTTGCAGTTCTTATTGTACAATGCCAAAGGCAAAGTCCTATTTTGGACTTCATGTAGAGCACTATACAGGATGTCTGTCAAAAAATCAAATTACTTCTACATCCTTCTGAGTCCAGCCACCTTCCAGGATCTCACCAGGGGGCAACACCAGCTCAAAAAAGCTCAAAAGAGGCAGAACATACTCTGAGCATAGAAGACCTATCCAGTTTCTGTTCTTCTCTTCAGCTGGGAAGCCTGCTCTCTCTAAAACTTAGATAAAAATTTAAATTTTACTGGGGAAACACCAAGCAGCCGAATGATACAGCTCTGTGTATGACACACTGCTGCACAAAAATCCCCCAACAGTGATGTCTACCCCTGTAACAGCAAGGATCCAAAATTCTACCTCATTACCTACTCCTAAATTACTCTGCAGTACTCGTGCTATAATGGCCACAAACCATAATTCTGCTCTAAAACAGATTTTTTTCCTCTGTTAGGCTCGGTGCAATGATTAGAGTTGTTCCAGTTTACAAGGGACAAAAGAAACAAAATGTCCATGGCTTCCTGCATGGATCAGCTGAATTACAGTTCCCTTGTTTTCATCAGCCTGGCAGCACCAGCAACCCACATTTCACCACAGCCCTCCTGCAGCTGTGCTCCTGCCAGTTGCCATGTACAATTTTTGTGAGTGCCTATGTCCAGAGGTATGCTGCATTCCCAGGCATACAGTTAGGGGTGTTTTCCTTTTTTCCAGGCTGTCTTGTTTGTAGTCGGATGAACACCCTTGCCCAGGCAGAGGGGAGAAACTGGGAAACATCCCAGTCCTGATGACTGGAGAGCTATCCAATACCTGGAGACAAATGCTGCAGCCAGTAGTCACAGGGGACTGCCAGCCAGGAATTCTGTCTGAGATGACATTCCATCTCCCTTCAGGTCCATGTTCCCACCTGCAGCAATGTTAAACACAAACAAAGCAACAAGAAAATTACAAAGGGAAAAAAATACCAAATCCCAAAGAAAGCATACCTCAAAAGTACCAAATCCCAAAGAAAGCATACCTCAAAATTCTGCAGCACAGCTCTGCTCGATGGTGAGTTCAGCTGAAGCAAAGAGAATGGTACTTTAACATGCTGCATCATTTCTCAGATGCTGAGTAACACAGCAAAGGAGTAAGAAGAAAACAAATAAAGAGATCAAGAACAAAATGTTGCTGTGGACCTCTGTACTGGGTTTGCATGGACAAATTTTGGGGCTATTGGTGTGGCTTCTGTGAGAAGCTGACAGAAGCCACCTCAGTATCTGATGAAGCCAATACCAGCTGGCCCCAGGACAGATCTGCCACTGGCCAAGGCTGAGCCCAGCAGAGATGGCAGTGCCACCTCTGGGATAACAGAATTAAGAAGGAAAAAGTTACTGTACAGGAGCAATAGCAGTCAGTGAAGAGAGGAGTGAGGATATGTGAGAGAATAGCTCTGCAGACACCCCGGGGCAGGGCAAAAGGAGGGGCAGGAGATGCTCCAGGCACCAGAGCGGAGGTTCCCCTGCAGTCTGGGATGTAGCACATGGCGAGGCAGCTGTGCCCCTGCAGACCGTGGTGGTCCATGGGGGAGCAGAGATCCACCTGCAGCCCACGGAGGAGAATACACTGGAGCAGGGGGATGCCCAAAGGGGGCTGTGACCCCGTCGGAAGCCTTCTCCTGAAGGACTACATCCCAAGGGAGTGATCCACACTGGAGCAGTTCACTGCAGCCCCAGGGAAGGACTCACGTTTGAGAAATTCATGGAGAACTGGCTCCCGTGGGAGGGACCCTATGCTGGAGCAGGGGCAGAGTGGGAGGAGTTCTCCGACCCAGGAAGAAGTGGCAGAGACAACACATGAGGGACTGACCTCAGCCCCCATTCCCTGTCCTCCTGCACTGCTGTCAGGAGGAAGCAGAGAAACTAGGAGTGATGTTGAGCCTAGGAAGAGGGAGGAGTAGGGGGAAGGGTGTCTTAGGATTTAAGTTTTTATTTCTCATTATCCTACTCTTGATTTGATTGGTAATAAACTGATTTCCCCAAGTGAAGTTCATTTTGCCCTGACACTAACTGGTGAGGGACCTCTCTCTGCTTTATTCTGACTCACAAACTTTTTGCTGTCTTTTCTCTCCCCTGCCCAGCTGAGGAGAGCAGCTGAGAGTGGCTTTGGTGGGCACCTGGCATTCAGCCAGGGTCTCTCCACCACAGCTCCCTCAGTGCTCTGAATGATTTCTCATTGTCACATCACAGCACCTCTGCTTCACAGAAGAAAACCCAAAAAATTAACTGCCAAGACTAATGTATGCCTAGCAGTGGGAATTTTCTCATTAACATTTCTCTTTGTTAACAAACAAGTCCTTATCTTTCCTAATGACTTTTTAAGTATCAGTGAGGACACTGCCACCATTCTGAAGCCATCCCAGCCCCCAGCTGGCTGGTGCTCCCACAAGATTTTATAGGTAGCTCATGTATCCTTGAACAGAATGAGCTTTTGAACACAGCACAGTGCAGGGAAGGAAGAGACCTCCACATATTTCACAATCCTCACCAATCTTTCCCCCTCAACAGCAATGTAATTTCCATTTCTCCCAGCAGCAGCATCCTCATTTCATTTACAGAACAGTAATTCCCACCCACACTTTATTAATTGTCAAAATGGAAAAGGATTGTGTGATGCAGCTGCAAAGAAGGGGGAACAGATGCAGAAATAAGGAGGCAGTGCCATGAACAGAAACTCAGGTCCAATGTCATTAAACATGTGGCCTCAAGAAAAAGGCTAGACTGGCTTTCAATGCTCTGCAGACCGCATTTTGATTTTGGAGTCATACACACACTTCATTTGCAAAGATATCTTGTAAATAGGTTAAATCCTGTAAATGTCAGAAAAAAAGAGCAGAAAAGGTGGCAGAGACACAGTTCCATATCACCTAGTTTGCAAGAAAACATTAAAAAAAAAAAAAAGAAAATAGTTATATTTGTATACGTGCCGTTCTTTCCCCACAAAACCACCTAACCAGTATGTCTATAGTGACACACTGGTGTAATAACAAAATAATTATTTTTAAAAGATTCATGTTTTCAGAAGCTTTTGGTCATTGTTTCCTCCCAGTTATCAAACATCATCATGGTAATCTGAATTCTCCCAGGAGCTATCAACACTTAACTGCAGCTGTAGTTTGCATTACAGACTGTCTGAGCTGGCAAAGTAAAGACCTCTTGATCACATTCATTTTCTAATTAAGAAAAATTGATAAGCAGATGTAGGAGAGGGGAAAAAGGAAAACAAACATCAAACCCAAAAAATCCCCTTGAACTAGAAACCGTATGCTTTCACTTGGGAGCTGAGGAACTGCATTGTGAAAGAAAGCAACAAGAAATAAATGGGCAACAGAGAAAATTAGCAAGAAAAATAATTATGTCAATAAATAAGTAGTGAACAATTGATTGACACAACAGTAAAGACTGATCAGAGAGATGAAACGTAAGAAACCTGCCTCCAAAGCAAATAGACATCAGCACTGCATGATAGAAAGTGTGTGTAAAATCTTTCCCAAGAGACTATTAAACATGTAAAAAACTGCAAGCTAGTTTGCAAGATGCAGTTTTGCACATATTTAGATTATTTCTAATCAAATGCAGTACTTAACTACAGACTTCAGAATAGTAGTGCACTTCAGGCTTTCTACTCCTCAGATGAAGAAAATTATTGAGCATGAATCTCCATCCCCTCTCATTTGCAGTTACAATATGCTCAAACCATAAAGGAGTGACGCTCAGAATCACTGTCTTCAACTGGAAATCAGAAATCAGTGAGGCAGAGCAAAAGCTCGCCTGCCTCAGCACCCTGTTCTGATGCTGACCACGAGAGGATGCCCCAGACAGAAAGTCAGACTGTCTCACCCATATCAAGTCTCTAAGAATCTGGATTAACTGAGATCAGACTTTTTGCACAATAGGACACAAAACCCAGAACGATATAGGAGAGGGACAATTCAAACTGTCCATATTCTTTCCAGTTTGCAGACAGGTGATACTAAACGCAAAAAGAATAGCAGGGGAAAAGGACCCTGGTTTGTGTTGTGTTCAGGGCAAATCAGGGAGATATGCTTATTGCTGCAGCAAACAAAAATGGGTTTCTGGGCTGTAACTCCTCCTTGCAATTTTCTGGAAGATATCGTTTGTCTCATTTCACTTTCTACCAGGGTGGAAGCCAAGGCAGGTCTGGCTCGAGACAAGTCAAGGGCTTGCCTGGGAGGAGAGTCTTCCTGAAGCAGCAAGACATTTCCATCCTGCTGCCTCTTTTGCCTACAGCAGTCCTGAAAGTGAGAACTGTAAGAGGTGCTGGGATCAGGCCCAGACACTTCCAGCTGCAGTGAACAAACCCCAGCCCTCCCCTCAGCCATCCCAGCCTTTCCTTCTCCCCTCCTCAGCCCTGTCTCTGCTGCAGCAGGTGGAACACAAACCCAGCACTGCCATGTGTTCAGTGTTGCTGCAGTACGGTGCCACTTCAGCTCTCCTACCCCTTCCCAGGGCTTTGACACAGCATTTCATGCACTGCCCTCATGCAACACAGCTGGGTGAGGCTGCAATCCCTTCTCCCTGCATCCCAGCTGCAGTGCTGCTTAGCTCTCTGTGGAATTGTGTTTGTGCCTTGTCTGAGTAGAAACTGCTGAGGAGCAGGGATGCATGTCCTGCACTGCTGCCTGATCCACAGTGGGATAATCACCAGCAGCTGCTGACAGGGACTTACTGTGGCTCTGGCCTCTGTATTTTCAGAAGTTGCATAAAGACTGGAATATCAGACCGCCAGACCAGGCTCTGTGAGTCACACCAGACCTGTAAAGCTCATAAAGATCTCAGACTGGTTTAGAGGCCAGTTTGATGAATATGAGGACAAAGCAACAAAAAATTTTTATGAAATAAACTTAATGGTACCACAGTCAGCTCTTGCAAAACCTTGCTGCAGTTCTGAAATACTCAGAAAAGCTGAGAACCATAAAACAATTCAGCAGCTAAGCCACAGGATGCAAAAAAGCAAAAGAAGCCAAAGCATATCAACAATGTCTGATATAGTTTGGTTGTGAGTTCGTATCAAATGGTTTTGTGTGATTATGAAGCATCACATTTTGTGAAGAAACTTGCCATGAAACTACCTAGGAGAACTTTAAAGTTGTTTTGTAAAGGAAAGCTCTCAAGCTCAGGTGGTATTTGTTTGGGCAAGGTTGTTTAAGGAAAGAACAGAAATATGGTGACCTGGGCAGTAACACAGTGAAAGCCAGTTCAGTGGGACTGCAAGTCATTGCTTAGAGCTGCACAAAGGACAGCACCAAGATGTCTTCATTGCATCAGTTTAATCTTTTACCTTCATTACAGTTATTTTCACCCCTTTGTGCAAATACCTATATTTAGTAAAGATGCAAAGCACAGCTCTGAGTCCAGTCACTCCCATTGTCAGAGGCCCATGTGCCCTGGCTGGCTGAATGCAGGAGCCCCTGGGGCTGATTTCTGCAGCACTGTCCGTGTTCCTGTCCCTCAGTCTGTTTGTTCCCTCTGCCTGAGGGGCTGGCAAGGTCACTGCTGTGTTTTATAGTGGCAATAATCCAGGAATCTGCAATGGAAAAAATTAAAGTCCCATAATTAACCTTTTTCTAACAACAGCAGCAGCAATGTATCTGAGGTCAAACCTCATTTAAAAAGCCTATGCCTCCAGTGTTGGCATATGTAGTTTTTGATAACAGATTAAAAGGATTTTTTCCCATGTTCACATCCTCCTCAGACAGCAGGCTTTGTCTCACTGTTTGAACAAGGACTGGTAATAATTACAAGCAGCTCTGGAATTACAAATAGTCACTTTATAGATAGACATGTCACAGAACAGTAGCAAAATATTTCTGGGTAATTTTTTCTTCCTCGTATATTTTAATATACTTAAAAGATACTTTTTAAAACATCAATCTCCAGAATATCTGAACTCCAACTGCCATGTACCTAATTCTTGGTATCTAAGCCAGAACTAAGTTTTAAACCTACTGTTCTTTATGAATATGCATATTGGTTGGCAAAAGGCTCTTCTACTACATACTATCAGTAGATAATCAGCCTGCTCTGTTATTTCACTTTGTCTGATCATCAGTTTCACTTTGACACCATTTGTTAACCTGGGGCATTTGATGCAAGTGCAATGGAGTCCTTTATCACGTATTGGATATTCTTCAGTGGACTTATGTCCTTTTTATTTCTTCTGGTTTTATTAGATGTCTACTGCAACTGAGTATTTTACCCTGAGGAGTTTCAATTATTTATGAACATGGAATATTTGCTGATTTTCACAGTATATGGTTTCCATTCACCATCTAAATGACTTTGTACATGAACAGAATAATCTGTGCTTAATTTTCCAAGAGCTTTTGTAGATCTGTTTAGAGCTTCCAGTTCACCTAATTTCCTTCCTCAATCATCAACTTTGAGTTTTACGCCTTTTATGAAAGAAACTGAACTAAGTAAGGTGGCTTGAATTATAATCTACACCTAAGTCCTTGCTTAACTAAATTGAGCTCTCTCATAAAAAATAAAATCTTAGATAAAAAAAAAAAAAGGGGCTACTCTCTAGTGACTTCTAATATGTCAGTATTCTCTCATCTGATAAACCGACAGCTTGTACGTTCCTCAGCTGTGTTGTGGATATGATCCTCTCACCAAAACCGTGGAGCTCTTTCAAAGTCAGATTTCAAACTACCTGACATGGAGCTGTTCCCATCAATACTGAAAATTATTTTAGCAGGACCATTTGCAAGAGTGGCGACTAATAAATTTAAGAAAAGAGATCATAATAACTTGTGATCCACTGATCTTTCTCTTGAAATGCTGGCAAAATTTTAATGACATGAAAGATGATTCACGAATAATTGACTCCAGCCTCTGTTTCAAAATGAGTAAGTAAAATGATTCCAAGAACCAGCATCTATTTTAAACTTTTTTACACCGAAGAATGAAATAAAACCAAGAACACAACTTCTTCCTCTGCAGGAGCAACACAATTTGAAGTGAACACTACAGAAAGGTGGTATCCACCTTTATGAGAAGTAGACAAATTCCATTTATATGTTCTTATTCTGAGCATCACTGCTGATATCAACACAAGCTAAAGAGTTTAAATCAATCCTTCTCCAGTGACAGGAAACCCTTGCTTTCCAGCCTCCCAGGCTGCACCCCAGCAAGCCTTTGTCCTCCTTGTTTAGAAGGACTAACACCTATGGAACTGGATTATCACCTTTAGAACACAGCTGGCTGAGGAGGACAGTGGTGACCCCTCACAGCTGACCAGGCAAGCCACAGCCAGTCAGAAATCCATACACACAGGGTATAAAAGCCAACACACTTCTGCATACAAGTATGAGCAACTGCTGTTCATGCCCCAAACCTGGGAGGTTGCAAACCCAAGCCCACCACATCACATTGATGGTGTCTCTGCTCAGTCTAACACGCTCAGCAATCCAGGAATGTCACAAGGAAAATCGATTTTCTATTATACAGACAAATGAACATCCAGAGAAATACCCTTAGGCTAAAGAACTGCACTGAATTGCCCCAAGTATTCGGGCAACTTCCACTGAGAATTCTTAGGGATGACATCATTGAGAGTATTGCTGGAATCCTACCACCTGTCACCTGGAAATCATTTTGTACAGTTTGTTCTCTTCCTAAATACAACCTGAGTTCAAAGCAGAAGGGAGATCAAAAAGGCCTGAAAATGAATTTACATTCTACTTCCTTTCCCTTCAACAGCATCATCAGAAAAGTCTGACTCACTCACCAAAGTCCCAACACCAAACTTCAGTGCCAGCTTTCTCCTGAGTAAACACAAAACCCAATAAAACTCCACAGGTGTAAACCATAACCTCTGTTCATCAGTGCCCAAAGGAGCAGTGTCTGTGATTCCATGTTTTCCTCTATGAATCACCACAGCCTCCATGTGGACAGTTCCATAACCAAATCTTTGCTTACCCTACAGAAGCTTGAGATTTGAAATTCATTTCCTGTACTTTTCTGTAGGAAATAGCGAAAGAAGCTGTCACCACTACGCACATCAACAGTCATGATCAGATAGACCAAAATGTGTAGTTTATCCGGGAAGATAAACTACAGGGCCTCTCAGAGGCAGATGTAAACTGGAATGACAGACAGATGTAGTGCCAATGAAACCATGACAGGAATGTGCAGGAAAAGTTACCTCAGCTTACACTGGATTTGAGAAATCCAAGGCTTCTTTTCATTCTCATAGTTCTATAAAACAGCATTGGCTGCTGAAAAAAAAAGGTGAATATGAATAACCCAAACTGAGCACAGGAGACTGGCACCTGCTCTGCCTTTAAATATGGGCATTACTAAATACATGAGAGCAGCGCTGGAGCTAACATCAAAATTACCACCTGAACACATCAAGGGCCAGTGCTGTTGAGGTTGAGGAACACAAAGATATGAACCTGAAGGAGAGCCAGACACTGAAACTGAGGATAGCTCTTCCTTGGAAGTGTCCTGAACACACCTGTCCTGCACAGGAACAAAGGCCAGGTGCGAAAGCATTAGCTAAGCATCTAGCAAGCAATTAGCTGGACATTTCTGTCTTTTCCAATGTAGCTCATTTTGCACATCTGTTTTCCCTTTCACACTCTTACCTTTGTCTTCACAAACATGTCTATGTTCTGCATTTTGTATATCAGCTTTATTTCTTTTTACCATAACTGGGCTTGAATACAGGTGGTTTTTCAGATCCCTGATGTACGCCAAAGCGTTGGGAATGGCAAATGTGAAGCACATGGTCCTGGCACTATGGGGACAGAACCAGTAGGCCTGAGAGGAGATGGTGTCTTTTGGTGTCCAGCAAGAGCTGGGGAAGATCTCTGGAATGTGCCAAGTCAGTAGGTGGAACACCCACAATAACCGACAATTTTCATAACAAGGCCTTCACTAATCTAACGCATTCCAGAAATAGAGACTGAAAACACAAGATAACACTTCAGGAAGAAGGGGGAGTTCAGACTGAGTTCACATTAACAGAGAAGTAATTTGTAATGTGCAAGTGGTGGTTCAAGCTGTTGTGACCTTGAACAGTCTCATGCTTCCTTCCTCCATCTGCAGTTTCCCTACAGACTGGGACACTTTATCATTTGGGCAAGGATACCAGAGCAAGAGAACATCTTTTGTTCCAGTAAGCCACAAAGGTAAAAATATTCACTACTAAAAAGCTACAGATGAAATCCAATTAATGAAGTCTGACTTCTCTTTTATATCATGAAATATCTAAAAATACTGACTCCGATAGGCTCACAGCAAAATATAAACTTTATGTTATGGTTTTTTTTTGTGTGTGCATTAGGGACATAAAACCAAATTTAACCTTTATTTAATTACTCACAACAACTGGAATATTCTATATAAATAAGTATGTTTTAGAAGAAACTTGTAAATTTATCACTTTGATGCTCAAGCTGCTAATCCCTAGGATGTACTCAACAACTACAAGCTTGCAAAACTGAGTCAGGAGTTATTTCTATAAAACTGCTGAAATTGCTGCTGTTCACCAGATGGATGGCTTGAGTCACGACTGTACAAATCTCAGAGAAAAACTGTGTGCAGAATCTGCTCTGTCACAGTTTGTGACTCCTAACTAACGCTGCTGGAATGCCCTTGTAAGGCACAAGCAGGATGCCTGTAGGAGGTGTCACTGCACTGGCCACAGAAATTTACAGCAGTGGCTGGGAACTCTTTGGTCGTGGTGCACAGGGTAAATGCTCCACATGTTACCAAGCAAATGCCCAATGCAACAGGCTAATAATGGACCCATATAATTAATCCTTATTAAAAATTCATTACACTGATAAAGTTTTGTTCATATAGAGGCATCATTTGACAAAAGGAGATAGTGGAAGAAGAAGGAAGGAAATCTTAACCAAACCAGTTCTGCTGCTTTTTCTATAATTTAAGGAGGGGAAAAAAAAATTAACTAATGGATGAGGTTGTGTTTCTGAAGGAAGTGTGGCATGAAACATCCCACTGCTGCCCAAACTGCTCATTCTGCTGTGATTTGCCCAGCTAGCTGGCACAGAGAGAACAGTTGAGAAAGCTGTCACTAATGCCTCTCTTCAGTCCCAGGAGAGGTGGGACAGGCACTCCAACAAACATCATCTGCTGCCTCCCAGAACACTGAAACAGTTCAGGACCAAGAGCCCTTGGAGAGATGCTTAGTCAGACAAAGTTTCAGCTGATATTCTGTTTTCTCATAGTATTTGTCAAGTATGCATGGCTGCATCCTTCATTATCGGAAGACAATTAAGCAGTTGTAGTCTGCTGTAATAGGAGCTTCAGTTTATCATGTAATGAAACAGACACTGCAACAGTAATCATCTACTCTGACACTCCTGACAGGGATTAAAAAAAAAAACTCTTGAATTTCTGTTGCAATTGTACTGATCAGGCCATAAACACGCTCTTCTGCTGGCCATTCTACCACAGGTGAAAAAACAGCAATTGAGAGCTGATAAATCATAGAATTCTTTTTTATATATGTCCAGTTGACAAAAGAAAAAAACATCTCCTGAATAACTGTGACTCCTTGAGTGTCTTTGGGATCCCTGGCTTCCTTAGGTTTCTGTCAAACCTGTCCTTTTCAGTAAAACAGTGCTGGGAGCAAGAGACTCAGAACTACTCTATTAAATTAACTCTTCATGCTGGAATAAAATCCCAGCTCATATGTAGCACAAAGTTGTTTAACCATCTGAGTTCTATGACCAGAAAAGCAAAAAAAATAGGCTTTCCGAAACCAAAACATTTGAAGGCTAGAGAAATGCTGTTATTATGCATGAAATACATGCTGCACTTGAAAAAGAGAGACCTTCCTGTCCTGAAACAGCATCAGCTCAATCACCGGACACATCAAAAGCAGCCATTTGCTCAAAGTAATGGGCTGCTTCTATAAAATTGTCACACATCAGTGATTTTGCCATTCCCACACCTCCACTCTTGAACACTCAGCAGTGACTTGATGATCCACCAGGACAGCTGAAGAATGGATTATTGTTTGTACATAAAATATGCAACTATGGCCACAGATATGCAGTGCACACAAAAGTGATTAAAAAACCTTTTATTTGGTCAGCCACAAACTTCTTGGGATATAAGTGGTGCCTACAGATTTTTGTAATCTTCCAAGTACAGTGCTGCCTTCGCTCACAAATGAAGTCATGTACTGGTAGACTAAAGAATTTGTCATTCTCCAGTGTTTCCTTTTTATGAACCTCAGAAAGGTTCCCAGTCAAGCTTCTTATCAGCCAGCTGCAGAAATCTTACAGCTTCATTTTAAAACTTTGGGTTGTCCTGTGCCTAAAACTTTCTTGCAACAAGCCAAGATTACTGCTCATTATAGTAAGGGCCAGCAATCAACTGGCCAAGAACAGGAACCTAAGTATATGGGGGTTGAAATAATTACCCACAAAGCAAAGGAGAGGTTCTTTGTACAGCTGGAGATAAAAGGGCTGGTGAAGAAGAGTGGGGGGAGAATGTTCAGCTGTTTTCTTCTGTGCTGTGTGCAGCTGTTCAAGTGAACAGAGAGGTGTCCAAAGACAGCACATTAACCATTGCAATGGGCACAAACCTGGTGGGGGAGAGAGGAGAAGTTACACAAGGTGGATAGATACTGCCACAGTGCCACTGACCACAGAAAGAACACACATTCCTAATATTTTCTCATGCCATTTAAGAGAGAAAAAGGAAAAAAAACAGAAAAAAAAGCATGATGGGGGTGAAAAACTTGTGAAAAGTTTCTTTGCAAAGGAAACAGAGGTTGTTAGCCAGTGACAGATGTCCAGTCCACATACCTGCCCCAGAACTGCTGCAACACCATCCTAATGGAAAATGAGTCTTCCAGAATGTCATGCAATTTTGTACGTCATCTCCAAGGGAAAACATATTTAATAAACTCACAAGTTCTTGTCCCCACAATGTTGAAAGGAAATCTCAGCCTGCAAGGGCCACATCTGAAAGCTGTTGCTGCTTTGCCCTGAACAGAATCATCGAGGCACTTGGCTGCCAGCCATCGATAGATGAAACAATTCTGATTTGGTAGATTTTCTTCCCCAGTTTAGCAGAGATTATTGAAAAAGCTCAGGTCTCAGCCTGCATTTGAAATTGCAAGCCAGGGTCATTCTTCCCTAGATTTACCAGTCTCAGCTGTCTGGGTTTTGAATTACAGACTGTCCAAATCCTGATTATGCTGCCAGCCTTGCAGAAGCACCAGGAGCTCAGTGTCCATGACGTTGGGCATGGGCCATTTGACACATATTACACGCACAGACATCGCTCCCCTGAAGGAAGCGCCTGTGTGGAAAATTGGTGGTACTTCTACTCCTGCTCTTGTCCTTCAGTGTCTCACTCTTCTACTCTCTTACCACATCACAAAATTCAGTACAAGTTTCAAACCACATCTGACAACTTTCTGAGGTTTCTGTCATCTCTCTTGTTCAAGAATTTGTCTTCCCGTTCAGTAATTATTTTTTCACTTGCCTGCAGGATGCTTGACTTCATTTGTTCCTAAAGACTCCAGTCTTCCTTACTGGATGGAACTAATCATTGTGGTATTGAATGCCTTTCTTTTTTCAGCAAAAACAAAACACTCCTCTGCTTAATGAATTCCATTAGGTCTTTGATTTATATAAAAATAATAACCAGAAGAAACTGATGCTGGAAAAAATCCAACATTCTCCATTCAAGGTCACAGGGCACGTAAAAACTTTGACACAAAAGTGGTTTTATGCCTAACTTCTGCCCAAGAACATAAATGTTCATACTGTTACCTCTGATGCAGCTTGAACTATGAAAAGCTAACGCCACCACAGCACAAGGGGAGGGACAGGGCAGCATAAAACTCTGCAGCAGCCCCACAGCTGCAGGTGTACAAACTGCACTAGAGAGTGCATGGAGGAAAGGCAACAAAGCTTTAAGCTCTTTTTTGCCTCTAGATGCTCACAGAACTCCCACAATAACACATATTTTCCTTTAGTTTTTAGACCTTGTGGCTTTCATTTTTGCAGTTTTAGAAGTCTAAGTTTAACAACTTACTGAACTATTAACATGCTATGCAAGTGAGCATTCAAAATGAACAGGGCTGACAGGAAACAAGCTCTGCTGTCAGTTGTTCACTGTTGTCCTTTTTAAGTGCTCTTGTGAGAATTAACTCTTCCCTGATCCCCTGTAATTAGCTCTGCCTGGTTTGGATGCCAGCAAATGCAAGAGAAACATTAGAGGAGCTAGAAATTCAGGATGTGGCTGCTCAGCACTGCCGATTAGTCATCTTCCTCCAACGTGGGCACTGCAGAAAAACCTTCACTCACTCGAGGTTTTCATGTATTGGTGTGGTTTAATCACATATGCTCCTGTCTCCATAGAGTAGTGGAAGAACAGGCTCAGGGATATGAATAACCACCTCTTTTATAGTATTTTTCAGACTGGAAGCCAGTCAAAGCTGTAATATACAACAGTCAGTTGCCAAGGCAATTGACAGCATGTACAAGTGATTCTTAGCAACTCACCATATCCTCAACTCCTCTTGAAATACACTCAGTGCTGTCAAAATTACCTGTTAATCAAGGCCAGGGAACACCTCTTCCAATTTCACCTGTATCTGTAGCAAATGCAAGCACATAGCAGTAAAATTCACTGCTCTCTTGAGACTTATGACCTGCAGAAAATCTTTGAGCATTTTTCTTACTAGAGACCAGACATTTGGGGACAAACATAGAAATAAAAAGTAAATTTAATTAATAAGGTCGAGTAAGAATCTGCACATGAAGAAACATGACAAAGTCGAGACGTAGTTGTAAGTTTATGAGGAAAAGCTTCATGAAAAGGAGTTTAACTAAGGAAACAGTTAAAATTTCAAACCAGAAAAGAGTAATGCCATGACTGTGGGTTCCTTTCTTACAGAAATTAGATGTTCCTTAAAAACTTGAAACCAGACAGCAGTTCTGCAGAGTTTGTGACTTGTATCACCATAAAACTGAGCTTATTGGGACCGAATGTCTTCTGGCAAAGAGCATATGCAGAACTTTTCACTTCTCTCTAGCCTGTACAATAGAGGTACTTTTTCCTCTTAAACCTGAGACTCGATCAAAAGAAATTGTGCCTGCAGGAAAGTGAGGAGCTGCAGCAAGTGGATTTCAGGCAGGCAGCTATTCCCATCACGTCAGGCTCCGCAGGGGCTGCTCCCAGAACTGCAGCGTCAACACAAAAGGACAGTGAGATCATAAACTTAATTAAGAATGCCTGTGTGCTTCTTATGTGTGCTCTCTGATAGCACCTCGCCTGTTCCAAAGGGATGAACGTGGTCATTTGCCTCTCATAAAGAGCAGAGCAACCTGTGAGCAAACCAATAAGTGTCTGCAAACACAGATCATCTCCTTAGCTGGCTTCCTGCCAAGCTGCCCACATCTTTTCCTCCTCTATCAGGAGACATCTCAATGGGCTACAAATGCACTACATGAAAGAAGAATGCAGTATAATACACATATTTTCCGTAAAATTCTCATGACGAAGGACTACCTACATTCCTGTGTCTTAGTAAGTTTAGACCCTCTGGTTTACACTGTGGTGTCATTTCAATCACGTAGCAGTGCAGCCTCCCAATAGAGGCATTCAGTGGGAAGTGCAGGAGAAGCAGCTGTGCTTCCATGTACAGTGACAACCACCACTGTTGAGGGAACTGCCCTGGGCACGACAGGCACCACCACAACTGCAGAGAAGGGAGGAGCCAGAATAATGGGGGTTTATCTATTTCAGTAGTATGCATTCAGAGGAAGCTGCACCATTTTTTGTGACCTCACAATAAAGACAGGCAACTTCTCAAACTTTTCACAAAGCTGGCAGAGAAAACAAAAATTAAACCTTTTCTAGGAAATACTGAGAGGGTTACTATGGTCTAAAATCTATTTCAGTATTAAGAAATGGTAATTCAAGAAAACTTCACTAATCATGATACTAATGGGAGATCCAAATGTGAACACAAGGTTCTACAGCATTTTACTTCAAGGAAACACAGAAATCCCAATGATGCAAGTCAAACTTCCATTTTAACTTTGCTACAGGTATAATTTCATTTTATCTCCTTCAATTTAGAAAATAAGGAAAACAATTTCTGGAGATTACTATCATGGATGAGAACATGGGTATTACTGGCCTGCCCAGAAGTAAACTAAAAGGCAACTATATCCCAATTAACAAGATTTGGCTTTAATAAATAGCTTCCTCTGAGCTCCAAATACTCCATTAAATCTCCCATAATAAAAAAAGAGTATTAAAAAACCTACAGTATTCTTTGTTCTGACTCAGTACAAAATTAACTCTCCAAGAGACTCCTCAGTAGTTTATAATTTCATCTCTTCAGGATTATTCTTTTACCTTTCCAAACAAAACATGGCATATTTGCTCTCAGTTAAAAGCAGATCTCTTCATGTTTTAGCTGAGGAATTCAGGCTCATTGCTAAGGGCTAAAAAAGCTGGGACCCCAGTGTTCCAACTGCCCTTGGAGCAGCTGTAACCTCCCATCAGTAGAAAGCTGTGACTGAGCAGGGACACAGACAGCGTCACCAAATAGGTCAGAGGGGCCTGGCTGGGGTTAAAGACAGAAACATTTCATGTGGCTTCAAGTGTAGTTAGGAGTTAGAGGAGCAGATCACTGGGCTGCTATGCATTTCCACAGACTCATAGAACAGCTGGGGCTGGAAGGGACCTCTGGAGATCATCCAGTCCCACCCCCCTGTCAAGGCAGGGTTACCCAGAGCAGGTGACACAGGAACACATCCAGGTGGGTTGGGAATGTTTTGAATTTTGCACATGCTAGCAACTTAAATAGCATTTGTAAACAGTGCTGATTTTTGCTCTTTGATTAATGAATTGGGAATGAAGCAGATCTCTAGAGGAAATCAATTTTATTCAATATCAGAGCAAAACATCTCTGCAAATATTTTAAAAAGAAGTTATTGAAAGCTGCTCAGTTTACTTCTACAGTTTCTGCCTGGAGCCCTCCTTTCATCCTGTTTTTCATTGCTCTCAGGACTCAGATGAATAAAGCAAAATTAGAACCGCTGGATGCTACTTCAGACATATTGGGGTGATAGGAATCATATCCAGAATCTGCATCATTCTTATGACATCTGGTGAGATGCTGCCATCTTCTTACAAGAAAAAGCAGTGATTTCGTCCTGAGGCTGCAAGAGCAGAAGTCAGTAGTTTCACAGCACCCTATACAAATAACCCAAAGAAAAAATTTAAGACTCAGAAATCAGAATGAAGATTGCCTTCCAGAAAAACACTCCTTCTTCCTCACTACAAAATATATCTTTGTACACAAAAAGAGAAATAGGCAGAGATACTGGCTATTATTTATTTTTGAACTTCAGAATAGCATGGCATGAAAAATACCAGATTATTTCACTCTCATTAAAATTAGGACAATGGTTTTTTCTTGCAAGAGAGACTTCCAAATACGTGTGAAAAAACAAGTAAATTTCTACCACACTTTTTTGTGTCATATGTGAAATACATTTTAGAAGTTTAAGTTTTTGCACTTTGTCCTGTAAAGCCATCAAATTTTCATAGGCCATCAGCTGTCACAAATGAAAACTGTACAAAACTAGAAACTGATTCTTTTCTTCAACAAATGTGAGTTAAGGCCCTCCTAATCCTTCCAGGTCTAGAAAGACTTGGTGAATTTCTAGTTCTCTATAGATAGAACACCGTTCTGGTGGAAGGGCTGGATGTCTCAGGGTTTCCTTTAGCAGAAGAGCCCACTCTCCAAAGCCTGGGGACAGGAAGAGTGCAGCTCAGGCTGCATCACTTGTTGAGTTATCCAAAGATCTTGGCAAGGTCTTCAGCAAAGAGAAAAAATAAATAACTAGCACCTCAATGTTACTAAAAATATCAAAGGGAAGAGCACATAAAATGACTTCCACATGTCTTAATACAACGTATCAATCTGCAAAATGCCACACCTCTTCACACTTCACTCTTACATCATCTCCCTTAAAGCCTATGTTCAATTGCTTTCCAAATTTATTTCCTCCCAGCTTTCATTTGTCCTGAATGTAACCGATAGTGAATCCAGCAATTCCACTCACACACCACAAATAAAAAGCTTCTTTCCATGAGAATGTCAGCTTGTGAAACGTCAAGTCTAGTTTGACTTGAAAAATCTTGCAAAAGCTGTCTCTCTTGCTCAGAAATGTTAACACTAACTTGGATTGTGCTTGTGTGTGTTTTCACACATCGCTGAAAGATTAAGAGGGAGTAACCTCATTAATTTGCTTTAGCTAAGGAAGCACCAGGCACTCCCTCCCTCTTTGTCTCTAGCAATACCAAGAAAGCTGACAAAAATTCTCACATCAAGAACTCTGACACTGTTGTGGTGTGTTTCAGCAATATTTAACATTTTCTCTCTGAAACGCAAATTACTGTTCTGTGCTGACTAACCACAGACTTGAAAGCTCTCTCACACGGATAGAAAATAACTGTTCCCTTGATTTCCTTTAACACAGAAGCTCCCAGCACTATTGTAAACTGAAAAGCTCACAAGACTGACCTGTATGTTTTTCTCTCTCCAAGTCTCATTCTACTTCCATATTATTTATTCTTTGAGATATGAGCAAAACAGGTCCCAGTTTTGGGGCCAAAAAGCCACTGCCACTTCCAAAACTTCTTTCCAGCACATGGAGGTGAGGCCCCTGAGGCTGTCCCGTTCCTAGCTCTGCAGACCATTCCTGGCTCTGCAGACCACCTGCCATGGCCTTGGGAGCAGACAAACCCCTGGCTTCGGAAACTGCCACTGCTCATTTTCTGCTGAGCCACCCCCAAAACTCCTTCGAGTACAGCATGAGTAGCAAATGTGTTGATGTTTCTATACCAGTCAGGCAGTCTGAACAGCAAAGTGTCACGGAAACACAACACAAAACATTTCTCTACCTCCTTTCTGTCCCACAAGTCCTTCCAAGGGTCTGAAAGGGATTATCGTGAACAGCCTCTCAGGGCACATAAAATACTCCAAGACAATTTCATTAGCAAGCTCTGAGCACTGCCAGATATCCTTCAAGGCAAGTTAACCTCCTAGTCACATGAGGTACCAATAGACAGTATTTTAAAATTATACTTAAAATCAAGCCCCTAAATGCCAAAATCCAATTCATTTGGGTACTAAGCAGAAGGTATGAAAAAAAACCCACCACAACAACAAAACCCCCACTAACTACATCAAACTCAGTAATACTGATTTTAGCTTGTGTTCACTTTCTTGCATTTATAATCTCCCCTGTCAACTCTGATTCTCATCCATTTAAAAAAACCTCAGATGACATTTTAAAGGAATGAATCAGCTGCTGTGCCTTCACCTTCCAGATACCGGGGGCAGGTGAGCATTGGGGGCCACACACCACAGCTGATTTTGAAGGCTTCTACAGTGAGAATCACCACCCAAACAAGAAGCTGAAGAATGCTGGGAGAAAATCAGATTACATGTGGAGCTCTCCAGGAGAACCCCTGAAGGTAATGACTTCAAAAAGTCTATGGAAAAGAAAGATCTTTTTCCTCATGAATATGATGCAGGACTTGAACAGCCAGATATCTGTCACTTTGATATGTGCATGGTCTCCAGAGCTGTCTAGCTGACAAAACCACATCCATTAAAATACATCCTAAATAAAAAGAGACACAACAGTACATTATTCTTAAGGCTGCTATGTGCCAGGCAGATTTGCAATAGGGATTTGATCCAGTTCCAGGCATACCTGTGACTCACCGTTAGAAAGCAGAACAATGGGGATCATGCTACTGTATCATAAGAATTCAGAAAAACATTGGATCATTTCACATTCTCCTGCATATATTGTATTATCAGAATTTCTTCTGAAGAATGTAATTTCGTTTCCCATTACAGGTAATTGGAATGTGTTTTGTCTCAATGCAATGTCCAGTCAAATGAAGCACTGAAGAGCACGATTAAAAATCAAATGAAAGCATCTAATAGGTTTTCCTGTCACTGCTCATGGACATACTCTGCATTAACTCTTTTCTAACTCACTGTCTTTATACATGCAACTTGAAAATAGCTCAGGCAATGCTAATTCATAATTGTTATTGGGTACAGCATGCCAAACAGTGACAGAAGTAACAATGAAAGCAATTTATTAATAAAAATTACAAAAAATTATTTGAATGACAATGTCACCACCCCATACTGTGCTTCTCCAAAGCAGCATATCTCCCACGAAAGAAATAAGCACAGCTTAAATGTTATTTAAGCCATTGCAGTGAGATTGCATCTGGCTTTATTTATCCAAAGCACACTTCTTCCCTCCCCATGAGCTTTTTCCCTGCAAGATAGCATTTCACTCTTCTGTCTAAAAAAATGCTCCAAGGATAAAGACATGCAATTCCTCACCTCCACAGACACAGGCCAGGGAACTAATTCCCATAGTTTAACTTTAGTTTGGCCATAAGGTATTCTTACCTAGTTTGTTCCACCAGTCATGGAACATTTGCACTATCAGACTGTCTTCTGGATCTGTCTTTTATTAAAAACACACTGAGGCATATGAAACATTCATGTGTACAGCATATGCTAAACCGAGGCAATGTGAGAAGAGGCAATGCTGCCAACTTTAAAAAATAAAGGAAAACATGAAAAACAAATCACATGCTACCAATTACTCCTTTCATTTTTCTTCTTAAAGAGAAAACATTACTTATGAGCAACATAGTTTTGGTTTTAACTATGGTCAAAACAGACTGAATACCAAGTACACCATTTCATTCACTGACACAGGAGATTTCTCTAGGAGAGCTGCATGAAGCAGTTCCAGGCTCAGGGCACACCTGGAGGTTCAGATGAAAGAAATGAAAGGGAATTATGTGAGATGTTCTCGCTCCCAATACTGGTTACTATGGGTGTGCCTGAGTGCTGTTTATTTCAGGGCCACCCTGTTCCACTCTGCAGCTGTAGCCCTGTCGCTCACTTCCAGCAGGTAAAGGAAGATGAGGATTAGACAAAGGACAGTGAACCTGAGGATCACCATCTCCTGGAACGTTTCATGAGCCCTACAGCCTCTCAGTCCTTCTATATCTCTTATTTTGAGATCACTCTCTCATCACCTTAAGAGAAATTATGCCCTCTACACACCCACTAAATACTATTAAAGCAATAATAGCTTGATCACTAAATGATAGCCATGCTTTTGTCACAAGATCTGTCAAATCCTGGCTGCAGTGTCCCGACGAGCCTCTGAACCCATCACCCCAATACACAGCAGAGACCTGCACAAACCTGTGCCCTGAAGTAGTGCAGGAACTGTTTCATCACCAAGTGTCAAGGTTTGACACTGGTTTAAATGCCAAACACACGAAATCAAATTATATGCACAAGGGGAATATGGATCTATGGAGGAAAATGTAAAGAAACTTTGGGGCAAAACAAGGTTTACACTTAAACAGTTGCAATGTACAGAAAAGTTTATTATTAACAGAATGAAAAATGAAAGAAAAAAAGAAATTATAAGAAATCACAGCAAGCCTTAAAGCACCTCTCTTTCCCAATGCTCCCCTTTCTATTACAAACTTCTCACAAGTGAAAAACAAAACAAAACATGGGATTTGGTCAGAATTGCACATCTTCTAAGAGTCTTTTTATGCTGAAGGAAAAGAGGTTCTTCTGCTGTGCCACAGAATTTTCACAAACCAACAGTCCGCACGGAAAACAATCTGTTGAAGTGAAAAAGGCATCTCTCCCACAAATCTCGCAGTCTTTCCACACTGCCGAGTCATGGGCCACAGGAAAAAAAAACATGGGTATGCAAAAGAGAACCACACGCTTTCAAGTTCTAGAACAATGTTAAATGGCAATTAACAAGTCAGTATTAAGAGGTGATGTCCAACATCACTCTAATTAGGTTAGAAATAATGTAACGTATTTTCGCCCTTCTGTAAAAGGAACTCAAGCGAGCTTCTTCACAACTGTTTTTTTTCCAGAAACAGTGGTAAAGCAAGATTTTCTTGTCAGTAGCACTCATAATAACTTTCCTACAATAGAATAAACCATGGGCAATTGCCAAAATTGCTATTAACAGTTCCACGGAGCAGCAAGGAAACATAATGCTGATGTCAGCAGAGTCAAGAGTTGAAAATACAGTGCTAAAGAATAACTTCTACAAAATGTACAACTGAGGAAATACTGACATTTGGAATTCACACTTATTTAGTGTTTTCCAAAACAAAGCATTCAATAAACCACTGTGTAGTATAAACACTGCATTCAAAAGTAGAATGAACTCAAAGTTAGGTCTCAGATGTATTGGCCAGACCCCGGGGTAGAGGGGAGAATACGTGACAAGATCCCCTCCAAACAGGAAGACCAGGAATTTGTCACTCTTGTGACTGAATCCCTGTTGTTGCTACTGGTGTTTATAAAGCTCCTAGAAATAAGATAAAGATGAAAAGCCAAATTAAAGCCAGCAAACAGGGTTCATTCAGACTCTCACTAAATCACCAAAAGTTGCTACAGAATCTCTCTACTTTGAAATCCTCTGTATCAACTAATGTTGTGAAGCAGACCACAAATGCCTCTTACTACTTACTCCCTCATATTTTACTATGGTCCCAATGGCTTACAGTCACACCAAGGTGAGGTTTGCAGGTAGATAATACTCTATATTACACAAGTGATATAATTTGAAGGACCACAGAGGCTTTTAGACTCAGAAGACCTTTGTAAACCAGGGACTTGAACACTGCTTTTATATCCTGTTCATGCATTCCTTAACTGTAAAATATCTGCACTTCTGGAGAGTTCACAGATGTCCAGTCTATGATGCAAGTCTGGCATTCTGATTTTTAAGAAGGTCTGTACTCACTTTCAGTAATCAGAATGGCCCAGCACTGACAAATGTTCTTCACCACGAATTTCTCAAGCCTGACCAAGTAACAGCTCTCTCTGGGCATGGGATCACTGCCATACACCCTGAGTGGTACAGGGTGTCTGATGCTAAATTCCACAGATTTGTGTTCAGGAGGACTGGAAGCAAACTGACAGTCCTCCTCGCAAGGGCACTCTGCATCCTGCTCAGCAGAAGTGCATATTTTTCCACTTCCAAATTAGGAAAACCAGGAATTTGTGGTCCAAGCAAAAAAAATTAGCCAAGAAATACCCAGGTTGCTATTTTAAATAGAAACTCAGTAAGACAGTAGCAGTGTGAGTCAGTAAGATGTAGGAAATAATAGTCAGTACAAAAAGACAAGAGTTTAAAAGTACAGCTTTCACTGACACTTTCTGCACAATTTTAAACTACCCAGCTGAGAGGAACTCAGTAGAATGCAGGGAGGTTTTTTTGTTGTATATGTCAAATGTTTTGAACAAGATACTGAGTCTTGGCCTCTACACCATAGGCCTCTACACCTAATAATTACTATAAAATCTGTTATTAAGAAGCATTAGCAGACTCATGTTTTTAAATCTCCAAGATGCAATACAGGTAAAGGGTCAGGTTGGCCTATAATGCAAAGAAATACTGAACAAGTTTGGCAATAAAATTCTTCCAATTTTTTTAGCTCATTTAATGCACTAGATAACTGGTGAAAAAATGGGTTAAGGGCAGGCAGATGTGCTGCTCATTCCAGCATCAGCATGCTCAGCGGATTTCTTGGGAAAGCTGCTGGAAATACTTTGGTAAGACAAAGTAGGTGACCTAAGTGTCCAGGTTGTTGCTTTAACAATAGCAGATATTTATATTTTGTACTGTTTACCTTTATCATTGTCACATAAGACTTTGAAACAAGGTGAAATTGAAGTAGCATTTCTGAGGAATGATAAATTGCAGATGAAACCTACAGTGTTAAATGGGGAGGGAAGCATTCAATATATCCTTGATGATCACTGGAAATACTAGAGAATGAAAGAAGAAATGTTCCAAGTATATATACATAAACCTTTGCAGAGGGATTCTTTTTACTCCTATGATGAATCATTCTGAATCCAGTGTCTGTGTACAATCTAGCTGGACAGCCTGCTCTCAAGTTACATAATCAGAACTAAGAGATAAGTTAGATAAAACTTAATGGCCTCAACTATCACTGCATCACTTGAGCGGGAGGGGGGCGGTGTTTGTATGTAAACATACAGGGATTTGTTTTCTTTTTTACTTTTTTAGTTAAAGTATGGGAAATATGGGATGAGCAAACATAAATAAGGTACACTGACTCATAAATTAGTATCAATGCCCCAGATACGAAAAAGATATAAGAGTGTCTGCTGCACATCTATATATAGTATGTATTTCTATAAAGGGATAGAATGATCACCATTTTTTCTATGTCAAATCCTGATAGGAAATTCATGTCTCATTTCAACTTGTGCTGGTTTTAGAAGCTCAAGGTTTTTCTTTTAGCTGTGTACAAATATACTCTGAAATGTCAGGACATGAGGCAGTATTAACCCAGTACAGAACTAATAAATACATTCTGGACTCTGCTTGAACAGTCTTGGTGAGCTACACATAGTGTTCACTCATTTCATAAACCCTTTGGCAACTTCTGGAAGGAAACGGCATTGAATTACAATTGTACGAAGCAGAAACCACTAACGGCAATGACAAATATTTTTGTTGCCTGCTATAAACATACAAAACATAATCAATTAAATATTCCAGGTCTGCTATTTATTTACAAAGGAATAGGGAGATTAGTTTGAAGTAACAGACAACAAGCAACTGCTTTCTAGGCTAAAAATTGTTATGGAAAGTGAAGGAGAAAGAATGAAGGTCATGTTTTGTATTGCAGCTAACAAGAAAGGTTCAGTTCTTTTATTACGAACGGAGAGGATTTAAAAATAAGTATTACAAGCAGTATAAAATACAATCTAACAGACACCAAAATTATTTCTGTGTGTTCCTAGCAAATCTTTTTGACTGTTAAAAAGAAGGAAGGTTCCTGATGACTTTGAAAGAGTGGTTAATACCAGGCACAGCAGAAAAACTTTTTTTTCTCTCCTCAAAAGAAGGAAATTTTCAAGGCACAGAACCCATTGTTCTCCCACTGAATACTGAATAACAATACACCTGTCTTTTAGAAACATCATCATCAAGCTGGTTTGGCTTTCAGGTCACATACAGCACTTGGTTATGCAAAACACACAAGAATATTGTGGGGACCCATCTCAAAGTACACAAAATCCTTCGATTCACATAGAGGAGAAAGTCGGGTTTTGCAGAAGGCCATACAAGGTTGTATTGCAAGAATGCAGTTTTTTTGTCTGGGAATACGAGGAAGAAGGTCTTTTTTAGCTTAAGCAATGTGGCTTGAACTTTTTTTCCCCCCTCAGTCTGCTCAAATTCACACAGATCTATATGTGCTCAAAAATAACCTTCATATTCTAGGAAGCTGGTCTGGGGACATATTGTTTCACTATTTAACCATACTGCTGATATGTGGAAAGTTTAGTGGAGAAAATGGAAAAGTGAGATTGTGGAAGAGGGATGTCACCATTTCCAACTAAAGCTGCTGTGATCTTTCACACCCATACTCCTGGCATAAACCCATACTCCTTCTCTCTCCCACATGAAGAATCGTTGCCTCTAATATTGGTTACAACAACCTGTGAGACCTTCTGCTACAGCTGCTCATGGAAATGCTCCTGAGCCCAGATCTTGGCAAAGAGACACAAAGAAATCCATCCTTGAGAACTGTTTATATACAGCCAGGTCAGGCTTGGGATGCAGCCACCTGAGGAGCTGAGGGAAGATGAACCTCAGAGGGGTGAAGGTGGATGGGCAGCTGTAACCAGCAGTGGAATTATGGTCCCTCTGTCAGTGCAGGGAGCTCAGCTTGTCCTTACTGATTCTTCCTTCTGAAACCTTCTGCTGGGTACTTTGAGAAGGCATTAATTTAGTTCCCCCATGAGCAGTTCAAAATATGACTGGAATGTGTTTCTGGAAGGTGAAAGGATAGTTATGGGTGATTTCTCAGCCTCTGCCTTCTGCAAGTCCAGTTCAAGGTGCTGTTTTGATTCACAATATACATGTCAAAAACAGGGTATTATTTTTGCCTGATCTCTAGAATCAAGCACTTTAAAACCAGTGAAATACTTACAATAATCTAAAACTTCTGAGAATCAGGCAAGGTCTCTTCAGCTTGAGGTAAATTCACACAACCTATCTGGCTTGCCAACATAGCAAAATAATACTGCAGCTATTATATAAAGATGTTGACATTGTTCTACAGAAATATATAATACTTGTTAGTTTTATTCTTTAACAAAAAGCTCATAATCTTGCTAGCTTTTAGGTATTCTTAGTGTAAGGGAGTTAGTGACTATAGTGCTGTAAATTTAAAGAAAAAAAATTATTTAAATAAGGATATTACAAAATACCTTTTCCCTGAAAGGAAGCAGCAGCCAGAAGAGTAACTGGATCTTTGGCAATCATCAGTTTGTATTACAGCCTGAGGTAACTGTATCTTCCTACATTTCATCCCAAGTGTTAGTACAGCTTGTGTCTGCAGGCAGCTCTGGAATACAGTAGGCCTTGGAATTGAGAAGAACGCACAAGCTTGGGACAGGAACTCAACAACACTGCATCAAACTGAAATATTTAAGCACACAAAGTAGTTGGCATAAACCATTCAAAGGTAAACAATATTCTGCTGAAGCTGTTAGCACTGTCACTGCAGCTATTTTATTTGTGGTATTTACAGATCACAAACAGCCCTTTTATTACCTCCCATCCTTAATATAAAGAAAACAAATTCAAACCCTACTGGTAGCATAACTAATGTAATTAGCTCGCTACCATTCTTCTCTCCCCACATCAACTATATCTAAAATGGAAGACAATCTTTCTCAAAACTCACCTTATCCTTTTCTCTGTTCAAGTTCAGATATTGACTGAATCTAATCTAATTGAATTGTGTCACCTCACAAGGTAGTAAAGCAGAACATGGGGAGCACTTACACTACAAACATAATTAAAAGATGGTAGCTCTGTAATTAGCTTGCTATTTGTCTGAGCAAACAGAACACTTGCCTATAACACACAAAGACATCCTTGTCTTCCATAATTTATTCCCAGGCTGGCATACTGCAGAGGAACCTGCTGGACCCTAGACAGGCAAGATTACAAAGATAGCCAAGATCATTTACATGAAAAATCCACCAACATAGCAAAGGTATGGGGAAAGGCCTTTACTAGGAGGAAGTCGCCTGCTCACCATAGCTGTAGAGGAACCAATGCATAAGAAACTGATTGTTCCCTTGGCACCACTGCGATGCACTGGCCTGTTCCTTCTGTTAGCAAGATCCTGAGTCTCTGGGGGTTCCCCAGTTCCCGAAAGGCTTCCCACAGCTATGGCCAAGCAAGCCTAAATCATACTGCTATCAGCTGCACTGCAGTATAGGGATGTTGTTGGTGGATTAGTTTTGACATATTCCTCTTGACCATTTGCTCCTGAGATGTCAGTCTAGATGAGGCAGATATTCCTTGTTTTCTTCTGAAAAAACTACTGTGCTTCTTCTTGCTATCAGCCTTTCCACAGAACCATTTTTTGCAAATGTTTTAGAACATTGTAATTAAATATTCACTGACATTTGCTTTGAAACTGTAGGTATTCTTTCACCTGTCTAATTAATGCAGTGTATAGTACTGTCTTGGGGATGGTTTTTTATCCTATACCATTTTTGGTTTTTGTTTTGTGTCTGGGATGGTCGCTGCCCCCTCCCTTCCCCCCGCCCGGCTCTGGGAGTATCGCAGTGGGTGAGAGCCAGCCCAGGATTTCCTGCGAGAGTTGCAGGGAGGGACGGTGGTCTCTTCTGGTGGGGTGATCGGCTCAAGGGCCACGCAGCGTGGTGTCTCTGACCGGAGATACTGTTGCGTTGTGGGTTTTGCCTGTTCCTTTTTGTTTCTTTTCCTTCAGCGCTGTGACTGGTCTTACTGGATTGCTTCTCTACTTCCCTGCTGCTTGGGAGGCCAAAGCCAGTGCGTGCCGTGCTGGGACCCGGGACTGGGAGCACCCCATCCTCTGCCAGGGGCTGCCCCCTCTGCACAGCCTGGCCCAGTGAGCAGCCATCGCCAGTGAGCTACCCAGGGGAGTGATTCCCCGCTCAGCCCTGCTGTTCTTTCCCACTGCTTCAGGGCTTCTTGCTCCACTGTAACCCGACACCCAGACACCCCGCAGCTTTGGGCATGGCCCCCGAGTTTCTGCTACCTTTTGTCTGCCACTCCCAGGTGTACCAGCATCTGCCCTTCCAGCTTGCTGCTTCCAAGGTTTCCTAGCTTATTTCGCCTTAAGGAGGGGCACCGGGATCAGCTGCCCCCGGTGAGTTTGTAAAGGAAGCCCCTTTTCTATCTCGCCCGCCATTGTCCATGTGGGGGAGATGCGGCCGAGCTCGCGCCACAGCGCCCCCTGCAGGCGCGGGGGAATCACCGCACCCCCCTGCCCGGCCCGGAGCCACCAGCGCCCCTGCCGGCCGTGAGCGGAACTGCACCCAAGGGGAAAGTGCCTGCGGCCGAGAGAGGCTGGCACTGGGTTCTGGCTCTGTTTGTTTGCCTTGTTACCCATATACACACTAGTAAAGAACTGTTGTTCCTTTCCCATATCTTTGCCTGAAAGCCCATTCATTTCAAAGTTATAATAATTTGGAGTGAAGGGGGTCATATTTTCCATTCCAAGGGAGGTTCTCGCCTTCCTTGGCAGACACCTGTCATTCAAACCAAGACAAGTACACAGGGGAAATTAAACTTCTGGGGCTTTTTTTTATTGCCAGCTGTAAACATACAAACTCAAACTATACCAATCTTTTGTAAATTTTACTATGTCACACCAAGACTTAAATGAGTTGGATTACAAACAGGATTCCAAGAGAGTAACTCTACTGTTTTTTTAAAAAATCACAGATCTCATCATGCAGCTGGTAAAGAAAAAGATCTTAGTTTCCTCTAGTTGTTCCAGTTTCCAGCTGTTCCTCATACCTTTCATCCCATCTTGGAGAGCCAAAGAATTACCCATATCTCCTCACCTCCAGTGCCTGGCACAGCACAGTCATGCTCCAATCACGAGTGAAGAGGGCACTGTTAGGTACTTAAGCCACCTTTTTTCTGAGTGACTTTGTTGCCCCATGTGTCCAACTCTACTGAGAAGATCATTCTATGGAATGTAATAGTAACACATACATTTTTCACAATGCTATGTAGCCAAAGTATTATTCGTTTTCAAAAATTGAATTAAACTACTTCAGCAAGTGATGGTAATTGTCTTTGGGCTCTGTACAATTCTTAGCAGTTCTTCTCTGAATCAGCCTCATTTCCCTTTTGTGCTTAGCATTTGTGCAGCTGTTTACCCCAAAATTACTTCTGCTAATACATCCTCAAGCATTCACTGGTTTATAAGATAATGTGGGTAAGGCTGATGTGAAGACTCAGTTAGTCTGTGAAGGCTTTTGTGGTGTCAGGAGTAATCATCAGTTTATTTGTGCCCTTATACGATAGCACACTTTTAGAGGATTAGCATAGCACACTTTTAGAGGATTAGCACGTTTCCCCTTATTCAACAAATGGCAAAATCTGCTACACAATCAACTCTCATCAACACACTGCCTCCCAGGTAGACAGCAAATATAATACAAGAAAATACATAACTTGTATCCTTTTTGACAACCTTTTTTTCTGTTAATAAAAAAACAGCTAGGGAAAAATCTGAATAAACAATCTGACTCAGAAAAATCAAGCCACACACTGGAAACAAGGATCAAGCCCTTGATTTACATACACTGAAAGAACATTTTTAAAAGGCATTCAGGAGACTGCACCACGAAAATTAAAAATCAGAGCATACTGGTGATAAAGAAGGTGATATTTATGCTCATGAGATAACTCTGGACACTGGCATACAATTCATACTCAAATATCAAAAAAGTGTAGGTGTTTCTTGTTATAGGACTGTCTCAGTAATACTTACAGGACCTTCTAGTAGAGAAGCACACACTCAGGTTTCTCACAGCAAAAAGAAGACTAATCCACCTATCTATGGAGTGGCTGTATGAGACACAGGACATGAGTCCTATTAAAATGTTAATTTATCAATTATGTACAAAATGGAAAAAAGGACAAATAGACATTTAAAATTTTATTAGCTTTATCCACACTGAGCAGAGCAGCCTACAAAATCCCCTGCTTTGCTTCATTTCAAAAAATGTTTTAGAACTTAAAATAGATATGCTATGGTAGGGGCTGAATCTTAAATCTGAATATGAATATATCTATTTCAAAATATGTGAAGCAGCATAAAAGATGGTAAACACCCCAGTTTCATTAGTACTTCACTTCCAATGGGTAAAGCTGTTCCATCAGCTAGAAGCCTTCTGAGCCAAGGAGTAATGAGTATTTTTGTCAAGCCATATTCATCAGCTGATGACCCATGGGACCTAACTCCAGAAACACACACTAATTTATCAACTTGTATTCACAGCTGCTGGCCCAAACCAAATGGGCACACAGAATCACCAATTAGCCGATGACATCCACTGGACAGGCCTTCTGTCCCAGGGCCATCACTCCTGCTGCCATCCAAACCACATGGCAGTTGAGCAAATTGAAGCTGGTCAGTCCTTTATCCCAGCTCCCTCCAGACAAGTGGCTCTGTGACCCTGCACTGTCCACAAGGTACTCCATGCAGGTGCCTGTGCCACAGCACAGGAGGCTGCTGTGGAGCACAGAAACATCTCTCGCTACCAAATCACTTGCACTTGGCACAGCCTGAGCTTTAGAAGGTACTCATCCCTCCTGGATCACTCAGCTGACTAATTTAGTCTGAAAACAAGTTGAAGGTTTGTCTCAGTTTGGAGATAAATTTAGGAGAAAACACTCTGAAATTAGTGTTTCCTCTAAAGAGAAGGGGTCCAGTAATCCCTGTTTGCCAATGAGAAATGAATACCAGTGGGTGAAAGTGAAAAAAAGCCCTGTTTATTAACAAAAAAAAATAAGGATTCCCACAAGGCACAGAAAAAGAAAGAAAGAAAAAATTGAATAAATGATAGATATTGAAATTGTGCAACTTTGCCCCTCCCCCGCCGAAACCCAGTGCCAGCCTCTCTCGGCCGCAGGCACTTTCCCCTTGGGTGCAGTTCCGCTCACGGCCGGCAGGGGCGCTGGTGGCTCCGGGCCGGGCAGGGGTGTGCGGTGATGCCCCCGCGCCTGCAGGGGGCGCTGTGGCGCGAGCACGGCTGCGTCTCCCCCACATGGACAATGGCAGAGACGCTGGCGAAAGGGATGGAGAAGGGGCTTGCTTTACAGACTCACAGAGGGAGCTGATCCTGGTGCCCCCTCCGGATAGCAAAAAGAGCTGTAACAGGAACCTCAGGAGAAGCAAGCTGGAATGGCTGGGTGGGCTCACCCGGAGGTAGCAAGCAAGAGGCAGCAGAAACTCCACAGCTGTAGCTGGACCGCGTGTCCTCCCCGCAGGCAGAGGCTGAAAAGCTACTGTGTAGCACAAACCCGGACCAATGGCAGAGGTACAGCGGGGGTTGGGCAGCAGCAACCCAGCTCCCAAACACAGCTCAGAAAGGCCTCCTGGGATTTCTCACTAGCGCTGGCTGGAACCTGGGTCGGGGCTATGCGGAGAGGGGCAGCCCCTGGCAGGAAGCGGGGTGTTCCCAGGTCCTGGCAGGACACCCACTGGCTCTGGGGTTCCCCAGAGCAGAGCAGCAGAAAAAGCAAGCCAGCAAGCCCAGTCACAGGGCAGAAACAAAAAACAACAACAACAACAGAACAATAACAACAGGCAAGACCCACAGAAAGTACCAGTATCCCGGGTCAGAGATACCAGCCACATGGTCAGTCCAACACCTCGCCCGGAAAAGGAAGGGGCTGCCTCTTACCCCACCTCCAACTCTCTCTGGAAACCCCATCCTGGCTCTCACTCATTGCGATACTCACANGGTTGGGCAGCAGCAACCCAGCTCCCAAACACAGCTCAGAAAGGCCTCCTGGGATTTCTCACTAGCGCTGGCTGGAACCTGGGTCGGGGCTATGCGGAGAGGGGCAGCCCCTGGCAGGAAGCGGGGTGTTCCCAGGTCCTGGCAGGACACCCACTGGCTCTGGGGTTCCCCAGAGCAGAGCAGCAGAAAAAGCAAGCCAGCAAGCCCAGTCACAGGGCAGAAACAAAAAACAACAACAACAACAGAACAATAACAACAGGCAAGACCCACAGAAAGTACCAGTATCCCGGGTCAGAGATACCAGCCACATGGTCAGTCCAACACCTCGCCCGGAAAAGGAAGGGGCTGCCTCTCACCCCACCCCCAACTCTCTCTGGAAACCCCAGCCTGGCTCTCACTCATTGCGATACTCCCAGAGCCAGGGAGGATGGGGGGGGGTAAGGGGGGAGGCAGTGGCCATTCCGGAACAAGACAAAACAAAACACAACAAAATTCCCAAAAATTATATGGGATAATAAACCATCCTCAAGACATGGGTCCACACAGACAAAATGTGGAACCAAAATGTTCCCCAGCCAGAGGTTAACAGAGAAATCCCTCACGATCACATCAGCAATAGGGAGAAATTATTGTTCCCCAGCACCTGATGGTCCTAAGCTGTGGTGACATACAGGGAGGGTGTGTCTAACCCCAGGTGTCAGTGGACATCTGGTCCCCTTTTCCCTTAGGCTTTTAAAACTACCTGCAAGGAATGACACATCTTCTCCTCCAGTAGTCCCAAAAGAGAGCAGTATCTCTATTTTTTCTTGCCAACATTGAAAGGAGTTGAAAACTCATTGAATTAGTATATTTGACTACAATTTTATGGTCTGTTTGCTATGCTCTGCATTTCAATACTTTTTACACACAAGAAATTCACTCAGTGTTAATGCTATAAAATCTAGTCTTGGTTTCATAATCTGTTAAAAATGGGCTCACAGTTTGAGCTTTTCAATAATTTATTAATGAAAATCACTTAACATCCAATTTGCAAACAATAGGAGGCTCAGCGGCAATCTGCCTGGCACAAAACAAAGAGACGCAGCGCTGGAAGCTTCATCAGGGACAGATCTGATCAGAGGCTCCCCTCCCAGTGCTGGGAGATACATTTTATACCCCTTGACGCCGCCTCCTGGCCACCCCTTTTCCCACCCACTTAAGGAGCTGTGATTGGCTCACCGATGTTTCAGGTCTTCTTGTTGGCTTGCGGGAACTCTATCGTTGTCTAGGGTTTCTCGATTGGTTCAGTTGTCTTTCAATAAGCTTCTCTTATGTAATTGAGGTTTTAAACTCCCTCTCCTTCTGATTACATCATCCTCCCTCCAGTGAACTCCCCAGCTTTCTGTGTCTATTCAACAGCCTTGACAATAAAATTTCTAGTTAACTTGTGAACTGATTAATTGCTTAACCTTAACAACACCAACCGTTAAACTCAGCAGATTAACCGATTTTATGACCTAAAGCACTCAACAAGTAACTTGGTAACTTATTCAAATGCGAAAGCCAGCTTCTCTTAGACCATCCACAACATGTTTTAGCATGATTTGCTAAAACAGACACCCTGAAACTACACATAGAGGACCTCTGCTACTGAGGAACATCTCTGCCTCTGTGCTATGGATCAACATCCCCACTCTGCCAACAGACTCTTAGCTGTTCAGACTTTATTTGCCACACTGGTCACACAGCCTGAACCCTCTTGTCCTTGCTGTGTTGTTTCAGCGGAGGATAATGTCCTGTTCAGCAAGATACATACATCTTCCTCAAATAAGATAAAATATTCTAGGAATTTTCCTGCACTTAGATACACCATCCGTTGATTTTCATATAACAAGTCGGCTGCATAGAACATTCTAATTTACTTAGTGCACTCAGGCTTTTGGATTTTTGCTGGATAGCCAGGGATTTGCAGAACAACAGAGAACTTGAGTCCTCTACTACTCTCCTAGTCACATAAGACAGACTGTTGAGCATCATTCAAACACAAAGAAATGCCAAGAATAAACTTTGTAACAAGAGTTTATTCATTGTGCACACACACACACGCGCGCGCGCACACACACACACACACAAAGCAAACACAAAAAAAAATACATGGATAAATAAGCAAGTAAGTGATGAGCATGTTAAGACATGAGCATCAGAACATCATTTCTTAAACTGGACATAAGATTATTTGAAAGCCAAGAAAAACATAACCAAGAGCCTAATTAACTTGGAAATTGGTTTGTGCATGACACCAAGTATTCAATGCGACGTTTCAAACACTGAGTAGAACACAGTTCTTCTAGACTGGGTGGCTACTGTAAGTTCAAATAACTCTTTGATCTAGAATTTATAGCAATGACTAGCTGAGTAAATTCTTCTGCCTTAGCCTCATGACTTCTAAGATATTGTCCTGGGTTACAATGTAAGATGTAACCAACAGTACGTATTCTATTATCATCTTCACAAGCTGTTACAGCAGGTGGGGCAATGTTCATTATCTCCTGCCATGACTCATCCCTGATAACTCCCTCCGGGAGCTATCTCTGTGTAACGGGCAATCAAGGACCCACTGCATGACTCACAGAATTACATCAGTCCATTGTGAGATGCTCCGCCTGGGGGAGATGAGACAAGCATTCCCGCCTGGATATAATCTGGGCTTTGGAACAGCATGAACAGTCCTTGCCCACTGGATTCCTAGAGGACAAGAGCTACCTGGACTTTCAGGTAAAGACCAGACCCCTTTTCTACCGGATCACTGCTTCAACAGGACCGCTTCATCTGGACTGCTACCACCACCCTGACTAACAGGGTGTTAGGCTGTATCCTGACTCTGTCAGTGTTCTTGTACTGTTGCATTTATTTTAATTTTCCTATTAAATTATAATTCTGACTTGCAGTCTCCCACTGGTTTGTTTTCAGACTAGTACAGATATTTAATGAGTTCTTTTCCTTCGAGTCTTGATGCTGTAGCTTCCCTGCTTGATAGACTGGAGTGGGAACCCAAACAGCAAAATACGGTTTTGTGTCATTAATACTCAAGCTATTCCATGGCACTGTGGAAAATAATGAATTAGCTACCAGTGCTGCAGTGACCATAGGTAACTCTAAAACTGAGTACATGCCCAGCAGGAGCTCTCAAATACTACACCAGTATAAACAAACAGAACAAAACATTACTCTGTATTTCTGGTATATGGGCTGGGTGACATCGAGTCAGCATGCTGTATTTTTGACAAATCTCTCTCAATTGCACTGTCAATAATATTATTTCTGCTATTTTACTCTCCCTATTTGCATTATTCAGTCATGTATATGCAGTTACCCTCATGTGTTAGTCATCTTGGCTGTCCCTTGTTACTGTTCCCCAAGACACAAGGCATCTTGATTATTTCTCTAGTTTTTACCAGAATGCATCCATTACTTCTGACTGGATCTGCCCCTAGTGTTTTCCTCAGTGCTTCACAGTAGATGGTTTTACATTAATTCTCTAAATGACCTTGGCCTTTGAAATGACTTTGCAAATCTAGCATTGATGGTACCTGTTCCCTTAGACTTGATCAATGTAGTCTGGTGGGGCTCAGAGTGCAAACCTTTCATTTCAAGCCTATTAATCAACATTCAGGACAGTTTACTCTTCTTATATAATGACCCTTAATACTTTCCTAGACACTGTTCTTCATATTATCTCCTTTCCCTATGATTTTTTTTGAGTCTGTACTTTCTTCGATAGCTGTTTTACACTTCTGCATTTCAGCATTAACTGGCATGTTTATATTTTCCCTCTGTCCAAGCCTCCATCACTCCACCCTGATAAAAGCCTGTTGTTTTTTTCACTTTCAGACAAGCTCTGAAGACACCTCAGTTCCACTACACTGAATAAGTGAGGGTTTTGCATGAGTTTTGTATTTTGGTTTGGTTTTGTTTTGTTTTCTAAACCAGCTCCCTAAATGTTCTCTTTATTTTTGTGGTTAAGGGTTACAGGCCTCTTTCAGTTCCAGAGCAAATAGCTTTAACTGATGGTTTTCTCAAGCACCTGCAGAATGTAACACTGTTTACCTTTTATTCAATTTTTTTGTTGCTTCCTGTAGTGTTTGAACCACTTTTATAAGGATGAATTACCTCTTCTTCAAGCTGTCATGAATTATTTATTCTAATGTATAATATATACACTTGGTTCTATCTTCTGTTTTATCTTGGCCACAGTAATTTTATTTACCCAATGGAAAGTTGTGCCTTTGCATATGCTTCTTGTTTCCTTTTGTACAAGGCAACTACAGGCTCACTAATTCTGCACTGGCAGTTCTTCACCATTCCTTCCAAATTTATTCTGCTGTGTTCTATTCACACATCACCTTGACTGCTCTGGGTTTGATACTCCCACAGGCAGCACCATGAACTAGTGGTGCAGCACTCCCCAGCCAGCTGTGGAAGGGCAAAAGCAGCATTTCCCTAGGCCCTGACAATGACTCCTGTGCCAGAATGGGGCAGCTGGTGGGTAATATCCAGATTTAAGGGAATAATAATGACTATAATAACAAGAATGACCATCACTGGCCTTCCCTGATACCCTGTCTCAGGCTAAGGACCAAATAGCTGTGGGACTGAGCTGTGCCAAAAGGAAAAGACCCTCATTTCCAGCTGGAGTCATGGGGGTTATGGCCCAGGCACAGTACAGAACAAATCCACAAACTACTCACATTTGTGCAGAGCACCTACACACGTAATACAAGAGCTACTACAAGCCCACATGAAGCACATTTTCATCACATTATGACACCATCCTTGTAACATCTCCACTTCTATAAAGAAGGGTTTAAGTTTATTGTTCAAGGGAAAAGTAACTGCTAGTCTAATGTTTGCAGTAACATATTAGCTAGGCCTTTTTTATGTTCCCTGATCTTACTAAGTTTTACTACCAGACCATGATAAAGTTTGCAAACCATTAATTTTGGTGATCTACAATAAGTAATGAAATGACAAGAAAATCATGTTAAAACAATATTAAAAGGGAGAGTCATTCTTAACTGCAGAGCACTGGAAGCTGCAAGTAAAAATCCCATTAACAGTAAATACAGAAGATTGAAAAAAAATTCCTGCATATTTGCCAAAATAGATTCAGTGAGATTTCCATGCATTAAGGAGGAGCATAGGACTCCAAGTTATTTTTTCCTCTTTACTTTTCTGAGCTTACCTTCTGGTTTTTGCTTTACGTATTCTAAGGCCATGAACAAATATTTTATTTTAAATTTCACATGCCATGTATATAACCCTGTGCACACTTTAAATTGCAGGGGAGAGTTTCTTAGCTGGCAGAGGAGTATTTAGGGATGTATCATGTGCCAGATCATTAAGACTGCTGTACCAGGCTGACTGGTGAGTAGTTTTAGAAGCTGAACAGAAGTTCCTCAACTGAAAAAATCCTGAGGTGCACAGAGATTTCCCTGGTTTAAACACAGTAAGAGGAAACCACCAGGTCCAAGCAGGGGGGTGAAAGGTGAAATGTGTGTGTCCTTCCAGGTGGGAAGGACTGATCCAGGGGCTCTTTTTTGGTCTCACAATGATTCATAGGGTCCTTAATTGCAATTCAGGACTTGTCATAGCATTTCCATGGAAAGTCCTGAGCACAGCAGTGTTGGGATGAGCAGCATCCGCCTGTTCATTCCCAGAGAAGAGAGGGGCCTGGGAGCCTCCCCATGCCCGGCTGCCCTTGGGGTGACCCCACAGGGGCCTTGGGAAGGGCTGGGCACAGCGAGGCACAGAACCAGCAATGGAATCCAGGGGTATTAATTCATTTGAAGACAGTGAATCCTCTTTGCTCTCCTTTCTTCGAAATTATCTTAGTTTTGACATCACATGAAATAAGAAAAAATTGGGATATCTAAGTGCCTCATTCCAAGAAGTTTCCCAATTCCTTCATTCTCCTCAATCAATTTTGAAATGTCGTTTAGCAGCAGAGTGAAAGAATGATTTTCCAGCATGCTTCTGCTTTCCTTTCTTTCTATGTACAGCCACACTTAGCACATATATTCAGCTTCCCTTCATAAAGAGTGAACTTCACCTCTGCTGGAAGCCAGAGCAGCTACACAAATTAAATTCCAATTTTAAGTGAGACTGCTGAGGCTTTGGCTCCATGCTCTACTCCCAAAGACTAGTGACTTTCCTACTAAATGAATTTCCTGATAAATTCCCCATCACCAACAATCATTTCAGATCTGACTCCTGACAAGGATTTTTACTGACAACAGATGACAAAAAAAGTCCCTTAAGCACCATAACAAGCCATCTGTCACTGTTTGCTCTTTCAGACAATTAGTTATCATGTAACACTCACTCTCATTTTCAGCATTGCATTCTACTGAAATATTCTGACAGTTCTTCCGTTTTATTCATAGGCAAACAAGGTTAATATTTTCTGAAGACAAAAACTAACTTCACTGTTTAATTTTCTATATATTCATTGACACACGTCTTTCACTCTAATACCTAGGGCTTGTGTAATACTTGGAGCCAAAAATCCCCTGATTACCTGAAATGTCCTGAGGCCTCAGAATGAATAATGTGAGAATGAGTGTTGTTTTGTTCTCAAACCACTTTTTAAAAATTCAAAGGATGGATTTAATTAAAATGCAAAGTCTTTTCCAAAATTCCTCCTAGTCCTTATTGCCAACCTACCTCATGCATATCAATTCTTGAAAAATTACCTCCCCTTCTGTAGCAACATTTTAGGGAAAAATACTTTGTAAATTAATTAGTAAGGGTGGCATACAGGCAAATTCTGGAAATTAATTTTATTATCTACAAACCTAAATTTTCAGATTTTCCTCTGAGTTTTCCAGCTTTGTCTGTACCTGTGCACAAACAAAGCTGTACTAACAGAAGCCACCAAAGCCTGCACAAACACAGCCCAAATTTACCAATGTTACATTTTTTATACAATCGCGTGCAATTTTCTCAAAATCAGTAGAAACCCTCTTTTATGGACAATATGGAGCACTGCTTATGTTCCTACCTAGGAGTCCAGGAATCATACATAAAACACATACATAAAGCATAAAATGCTTTAATAAATGTACACATTCCTCACACAATTCCACTCCACAATTAGAGCTCAACAAACATGGGTGAAATGGAAAGAACAGGGCTTGTGCCATTAGTAAACTTCAAAAATCATTTTTGCTCTCAGGTAAATCACATCCCTCTGGTTGCCCCCAAGTTCTTTGCAGTTGTACAATTTTTCTCAGGAAACTGATGCATAAAACCACAACCCTGTTGCCACGGTGACCACTTGGCTGCCTGGTAGCCAAGGGGTGGCAATTAGAGTGGACTGTTGCTCACTATGTTGTGGCTCAACATGAGCCTAGAGCAGTCTCTGGTAAAGTGCAGCAAGGCAGAGGCAAAAGAATGGGAAGCACTCCTTGTTAGCAGCAAATCCAAGCTTTATTCCCCCAGGCAGGGGTGACGGAGTGCCAAGCAAGGAGCAAAGGAGCTGTCTGACCAGGGGTTTTATACCCCGGCCAGCAGTGGGAGGAGAAATGGGAGGTACAGGGATACAACCAATCAGGGAATGACAAGGGGTGACAAGCAACAAATCAAAAGGTCTCAGGGTAGGGTACAATTCAAACTGGCCAATGAACTATCTAACAGAAAAGAACTTTCTAGCAGGGATTAACATATTCAACAGGGGTCAGGAATAAACATGGCAGAACAAACCAATAGGGAACTTGAGGCCCTGGGCTTTTCTGGAACATGGGCGGCTGCAATGATGAGTGACAGACGGGAGGCCAAGCCTCTTAGGCAGAGGGGTCACCCTCTGCCTCTCCTATTTCCCCACCCTCCTGGTCGCTCTCTTGGGCGGGGAAATCAACCCAATTGATTTCATTAACCTTCATAGAAAACTCAGCATTACAGACCACCACACCCTGTGTAAGCAGAGCAAGGCTGGGGAAAGCCCTCAGCGCTACTGCCCCAAGTAACGCAATCAAGATCCCTTCCACTCCTGACATCAGCTCCACTGTGCCCTGTGTGCCCTGCGCACTGCAGTGCGCTCTGCCCTGCAGTGTGGTCTAACAACTCCAACAATGCAAGGCTGCCAGTGGTGGACTTGAGAGGGGCATCGTATGCTGGTTTTTTGTGTTGGATTGTGCTAAAACACATCAGGCTGACCAGCCTCAAATCCACATCCTGATAGTGAGCCAAAGATTAGTAGACAAGTTGCTAAACTGATCTGGAGTCAAGCCCTTTACATTGTGGAAGTCCAGCCCACTTTTCACAGGGTAGGTTCTTTTAACATAGTCCAAAATGATGGGTTTTGGGGGTTTTGGGGACACCCCCCAAGGCTACTCCTCAAGGCTGAGTGAAAGAGATTTGCCCATGAGCACTAGTCTAGGTGAGTTACATCAATCTCTCCTAATTGTTTCTTTTTGCTGGTTTTAATATAATTGCTTTAATATTGCTTTGCTATAGCGCACTACCCGATCTTATACCATAATAATAGTTTTAGCTTTTATAGGGTGTAGTATCTGATTGAGTTTTGTCTAATCATGTATCATAATAAGCAATTCATTTTTATATAAATAGGTCTGATTTGCCATCATTAATCCTGCAGCACAAAGTGACTTAAACCATTGACCAAGTCTGGGTCTAGCACCCCCAGGCTCCTCTTAGAGGAGGACTTTAGAAAGCCAGGGAGTCCCTTCTGTACCTTGTGACTCACCAGAAGCTTCTTTCATAAACTTTGAAGCTCCCATAACACACACAACAGTCCCATGGCACACATACATCCAGTGGATAAATCTGCACAAGAACTAATCCAGGAATTGCCCTTCCCCAGCTGTTCTACAAACATCCCCTGGACTCAGAGATGCTGCACATCATACACTGCCATGGTGGAGGAATCTGCTCCGTCCCTGCAGAGAGCAGCTTCCCAGGCGCCACACCAGCTCCTCAAACAGACACCCACCCGCCTGCACTCCGAACACTGGAAACACGAGTAAACCTGTCTGATGCTTCTCTTCAGTGTTTAAAACCAAAATGAAATGGAACAAGCTCATGTTATGATATGAGGACACTTGCTACTTTGACTTTTTGCCGCAGCGACCGCTTGGCTGCCCGGTAGCCAAGGGGCAGCAGTTATAGTGGACAGCCACTGAAGATCACCCGGCTCTCTGCGAGCTGCGAGTAATCGATGGTTTAGTCAGCAAAGCGGAAGCGAAGGATGGGAAGGACCCCTTTGTAGCAGCTAAATCCAAGCTTTATTCCCAGGAGCAGGGGAACAAGCCCGAAGGGAGAGTGCTACAGAAGGAGCAAAGGGGGCTCTGTGGCAGGGGGTTTTATGCCCCTGCCAGCAGGAGGAGGAGAAATGGGGGGTGTAGGGATACAGGCAATGAAGGAATGATGAGGGGTGACATGAAGCAAATCAGGAGGTCTCAGGGGAGGGTACTATTCAAACGGACCAATAGACTAGCTAACAGAAAAGAACTTTCTAGGCGAAGATTACATATTTAACAGAAGGCATGAATAAACATAAGAGGTTAAACCAATGGAGAACTTGGGGCCCTGGGCTTTTCTGGAAAGAGGGCGGCTACAATGCTGAATGACAGGGGGAGGCTGAGCCTCCTAGGCAGAGGTGTCACCCTCTGCCTCTATTTCTTCCCCGCCCTCATGGTCACTCTCTTGGGCAGGGAAATCGACCCAATTAATATCATTGATTTTCATAGAAAATTCAGCATTGCAGACCGCCACAACTTTTCAAAGGCTTCTCTTCTTTCACTTTATGTCTAAACCTGTACTGTGGAACTTTCGTGTTTTGTGGTGACGAATTTCTTTTAAGGGAATTGGTTACAGTTCCCTTTCATCTCCAATGCAGAACAGTTGTTCACACACCTTGAAAAATTTATGTTACCTGCAGTGTCCAGGAATCAGAGTATTTTTAACATGGACATAGATACAACAGCAATCTCGCCAAATACATTGTTATTTATTTTTTTTAAATAGTATCTCTATCCCTTTTGGATAGACAACTTCAAACACTATCCTTGAAGTTTTTGGTGCTTCAAAATAAAGAGGTTCTCTGGAGAAAACTGATTGAAGTCAAAATGAATAGCATTTTCCTGTTCCAGGAAAAATTACGTATACTTTCCCTGCTTCAGCAAGTAGAGGTGAGGTAAGAGAAAACAAACCTAGGAAACCTTATGCCTAAAAAGCACTATCTGTTTTCTGAGCTCAGAAAAAACATTCTCAGCCTTCTAACTCCTTAAAATGAGAGCTGAGAGTGTAAAGGTGTGACAGCTGAAAGGTGGGAAGGCTACGGAGGTCCAGAACCCAGAAGATCACTATAATTATTCAAGATTACAGAGAGTTTTGTGTCCTGGTCCCTGCAATCTGAGGAGCCATTCTCAGATTTGGTCTGCAACATCCACCAGTGGAAGCTCTTTATTTCTTGAGAGATGCCAGTGAAGACAAAGACAGCTTCAGCAAGAATTCCGATACATTTCAGCTTGTGTGCAAGTTTGGCTGACTAAGCCTGCAGTATTTCTGAGCAGAAAATAAATGACTTTTTCTTTCATACCCCAAGCAAACTAAGATATCAAATAATCACTCTTACTGGATCAGAATGAACAACTGGGCTCCAGGAATGATTTTTTTTTTTTTTTTTTTTTACAAGATGACAGACCTCTCGGTCCCATGCATTTGCCTCTGTCTCAGTGGCCTGTGCTAGCTATTGCACTGTGCATCAAAAAAACCACTCCCCATTAGGAACTTGAACATGGGCTTCCTTTTTGGAGAGCCGGTGTTATAACCATTGAGGCTTTTCTGTCAGCTGCTCTACTAGAAAGGAGTTGTAACATATCCAAAAGCAAACAATCTTGAGAACCTTCTCACAGTCCTTCCTGTGTTCGAGTGGTGAGTGTAGTCATTTTGTCTGAACTACCCTCCTACAGTTCCAACTCGCCAGTACAGAAAACAGAGATGATAAAGACCACCACAGCTTCAGACATGTGCCTGCAGGTCCTGTAGCCCACGCTGTGCTCTCTGAGTCAGCCCAGCCCAGCACAGCTGAGCACCTCTCCCCTGCACCATGTCCCCAGCCTGGCCCAGCCCATCTGCACCAGCCAGAGGCAGATTGTACCCATGCCCTCCCTGTCACCTCCAACACAACCCCACCCCCAGGGAGGTACCTGAAGACAGGTACCCATAAACTGAGAGGACTGACTGCACAGAGGTATCTGCAAGCTGATATTCCCCAGGAAGCAGTTCCTGCCTGCTCCCCTAGGCCCTCCTGTCTCTCAGTAAACCACAGAAAAATAAAGCAAAAGCTGTCAAGTTTGCTGCTTAGTTCCAATAGTCACCCAACATTTTAACTTTCTTATTTCAAGAGAATGAAAAGCTAACACCAGAAATGTACCATGACATAAGCACAAGAGGCACAAGAGAAGACTGTCTCTCACTATTTGAAGGTGTCTTGATTTGAAAGACAGGTGTGTGCCAAGGAAGGCGAGAACCTCCCTTGGAATGGAGAATATGACCCCCTTCCTTCTGAATTATTATAACTTTGAAATTAAGGGACTTTCAGGCAAAGATATGGGAAAGGAACAACAGCTCTTTACTAGTGTGTATATGGGTAACAAGGCAAACAAACAGAGCCAGAACCCAGTGCCAGCCTCTCTCGGCCGCAGGCACTTTCCCCTTGGGTGCAGTTCCGCTCACGGCCGGCAGGGGCGCTGGTGGCTCCAGGCCGGGCAGGGGGGTGCGGTGATTCCCCCGCGCCTGCAGGGGGCGCTGTGGCGCGAGCTCAGACGCATCTCCCTGACGTAGCAATGGTGGGCGGGCTGGATGGCGAAATGGGCTGCAGCCCGAACCTCGGAGCGGTGGCTGGGACAGCAGGGGCAGGCACACCCCCCAGGGTGGCAAACAAAATGTAACAGAAAACTCAGCAGCCTTAGCAGGAGCCGCGGGGCTCATGTGGATGTGGGGTGCTGGGTTAGAGTGTAGCGAAAAAGCCTGAGGCAGCGGCAGAAGGCAGCGGGGCTGGGCAGTGGCAGCCGGGCTTCTCCATAGCAGATGCCGCACGCATATGTGGAGATGCACCCTCTGGGAAGGCGGAGGGGGTCAGGGTTTTTCCTATGAAGCGCCTGAGTAGATGGTGAGGGTCCTTTCTAGTCAGATTGAGTGTTAATAAGGTCCCAGTTCAAACATCTGCTCTTAGGAGTAAGGGCTCACCCGTGGCAGGAGAAGCGATACAGGGCTGGGCTCCTGTATGCAATGGATTCTCCCCGCGGTACGCAACAGCTTGACTGTCCTCCTCCTCCGATGCCCAGAGTGAGAGAGAGCTAGGGGCTAAGCCCAGCCCCTCACCCTCCAGCCAGAATCTCAGGGTATCTCTGGCCTTCCCAAGAGAAAGCCCCTCAGGTTAGAGAGGAGCCAGCCGCACCCTTCCCCCACCTTGGCCATTTCTTTTATCTCTTAAGTATCGGTAGTTATTGTCTCCAAGAAACAAATAGGATAAAATTCCCTAAGAAAAAGAAAAAAAAAAGGAAAAATCCTAACCTCCAATAGAAGGGTACTCTGACTTGTGACAATTGCTTCCTCACAGTACTGAAAGTAATTATTCCCCTTTGTTAGGATTAGCTGGAAAACCAAACCCAACTTGTGTCAATTCTTAAACAGGAAAAGGCACAAATCAGAAACTTTCATGTTTTATGACCTTATAATCCCCCCTACTGTCCATCCCACATCATAAAGACCACTTTGGTTTTGGAGGGTTTTTTTGCAGGAACTCAAATAAAAAATATATAACTGAAGTCTTAGGTCCTTTAAGAAGAGTCTTCACTTAGCTGCTTCTGGTTCCACAAAACCTTTAGCAACCCAATGAAACTGCTACACAAGTTAATGAATTTCAGTTTACACCTTTTCTCCATTTTTAATTACACCATTTCAGTTTCAAGTTAACCTATTTTTTTAATGTTTTATCCAGCTCAGTGAGAAATCTTTGGGCTGTTGACTATCTTTTCATTTTTTTTATAGTCACTTGAAAGAGAAGACTTGGAAAGTAAAAAACTAAAGAACATTTCCTACTTTAAGGCACATACAGGCTGTATTTCATAAGTAAGGCTGTTCTGTAGCCCTGTTGGATTTTCCTATATATTTTTTTAAATGTGACAACCAGAATAAGGAACAAAATAAGGTTTTTCTTCATACAAAATTCAGCATACTAAAGAGGAATTAAATAAAGATGTGAGCATGACAGACACTGCATCCCACTGTAATCTCTTAAATGAAGAAGGGGGTGTCAGTCACTTTAATCTTCGAGCATCTTTCCTACACATCTGAATTCACATCAACTTTGCTCATCATTTCCTACAGAAATAAATTCCATTACAAGTCACACAATGCCATTTAAATTCACCAATGTCATTTAAATCCAAAATAGTTATGCCTTTAAAAAAGCAAATTTCTGTCTTGTTTGAATGCAGCAGTGTTATCACCATCATAGAAGTCTGTGGCAAAAAGCAGCACTGGGCTTGCCAGGGAGGAAGTCATCATATCTGATACTCAGTCCCAAGGCAGAGCTTCATCAGTACCCTCAGCATGCAAACATCCTCAATCACCAAAGAACAGCAGCAGCACTTCAATCTACTGCCTCTCAGAGCCAAGGTGATAAATCAAGGATGCTTCAACAAGATGGGGAAATGTGGAAAAAAAGTCTGTCATCTTTGAGGAAAAGTTTGAAAACAAATTTTAGATGAAATGGATATTAATTTATACATATAAAAGCAGAAGTAAAGCAGAAAAAAAAAAGACCTCTCCTGCTATTCTCTATTAACTCAGACCATTATGTTTTACTTGTTCCCTCTTGGGTTAACCAGCACAAAGGTTAACGACAGCTTCTAGAATTGGTAGTTTTAGCTGGAGAGAAAACATCCTCAATTTTGAAATCAGAAGGTCAAACTACCAAGGAAAGTAAATGGGCATGAAGAAACCAACATAGACCACTTAGGAAGCAACTGTAAATCCTCTTCAGTATAATCACATATTCTCCCCTCAGTCAATTAATCAAACTCATCTCTGCCATCCTTCATTTCTCTGCACTTTTTTGGTGTAGTATATTTTGATAGGAGGAGTTCTCACCTTTCCATGCTGTAAGAGAATTCCACACTCACAAAAGTATTGGGAGGGGGGCTGAGGAGAAAAAAGGGAAAAATACTGGGAATGAAAGGTCATCTTCAGGAACCAGAAAGGCTGGAACTAGCATGAATCAAACCACTCTGAAAGAACAGCAGGATTGGGCTGCAGTTCTTGCTGCTCCACAACAGGAGCTATAGAGAAGACATTTCAAGGGCTGCTCTCAAACAGGCTGGCCCTTGGTGGGTCATACAGCAACTGGCAGGTGACATCTCACTGAGCCAGAGCAAAGGGGACAAACTTCAGGACGGAGCAGCTCTGTGCAAGCTTCTCTACTGAAAAAAATGAATTTAAAAGGAGTTAAGTACTGATTCTTTGCAATGTGACTTTGCAGCTGAAACAATAAACAGTGGAAAGAAGGATAGCAAGTTGTAAAATAAAAAGCCATTTTTTTAACTATTGACAAAAAGCATGTTTTGTTGGACTGCCATACACAGTAGATCACTTAAAACTCACTGACCTTCTTTAAAAGGCTTAATGAGTTCATCACATTCTCTTCGTGCTGCAATCAAGTTTAGAAGCTTCTGTGTGACAATGAGTGTGTAGCTTGGTTAGAAAAGCACAGCTGTTGCAGAAAAGAACAGAACATGTCTGAACTGAAGCAATGGAATTCTAAAAATACCCATCCATTTCTCACTATTGTTTCACTGGGAAAACTCTCCAAGCTGAATACTACTTGTGCCATTTTAATTTTTGTACTTGTGCATTAAAAAAAAACCCAACCCAACAAGGGAAAAAAACCCACGAAAAAACCCCAGCACACCCTCCCCCTCACAGACAGACAGTGCTTGTGGCTTTTGCTCTTATTTGTCAGGAAGGCTGTTCTTCATGTTTACACAGAATTTACGAAGTGCCCATTTGTAGATAACATAACAGTGACACAACTGGCGGATCATCTGACAGGACAAAGAAAGATCTTTCTTTGTATCCAACTGCACTAAGATGTGGTGTGGTAAGGCAACACTGATCTTCTTTCCACTCCATTTATCTTAGGTAGTTTGTAATTGGTACGGGCTTCTGAAGCTCCTTTAATGAAAGGAGGAACTCAGCACACAACAAAGGAAAATCTGCACAACACAGCCGAGACTTGAGTGAAAACAGAGAAGATGCTGCCACAGAACATCTGCTGCTTTTTTCAAATATTTTCTGTAAAAAAGCTCAAGTTTTCTGGCCTGGAATTTAGATAGCCTTTTATCTCTGTGCTTTCTAAATAAATGCTCTTCAGGAGATGGTTTGTGAACATGACCATGCATAACAGTGAGCTGTTCCTGGGGGTCGATTACCACAGAAGAATTTGGTTTATCCTGCGCCTGCACTTTTTCAGCTTTGAAATCCTTTAATGGAGCACCAGTTCCCAAGACACAGAGCTGCCTACCTTACATCATATGCAAGATGCTGACAATTGCTCCACACCATAGGTTCAGTTCAGCAAAACATGGCAAAGATCCAATAACTAAAGCTTAAGCAAACTGAAAAACACTCACAAAAGCTCAGAGCCTTCAGAGAACAGAGCCATCAATCACTTCATTTTATTAATGTTTTGCAGACAGGATAATTTTGCAGGACTTTAAGACTCTAACATGCAACAGATTCTTTGGTCTCCCAGAAGGGCTACAAAGTCAAGTTAATGAAACTCAGATGAATCACAAATAAATCATACAAACTGATGCTCACAAAACACTAACAAATACAAGTTATTCCCATTTCATCATGGTTCTAGTCACTAAGAAGCCATGATCCACACAGCTGCTGCCCCTCTGCAGTATGGACCAGAGAAGCATGGATTCAGAAACTAAATTGCACAGCTGTCACTGAAGCCTGTGGCAAATACCTTTTAGCTTCTGAGAGGCAGTGGTGACACCCTTACAATGTTACTTTCCAGAGGACTGGGAAACTGGGAACTTCAGCTGCAGCTCTGCCACACAAGAGTTGATCTCATCCAGACCTTCAGAAAGTTTCATTAAAGTCTGCAAAAAAAATTTTCTTGTTGAAGCTTTCAAAATGTCAGGAGTAATGCCTGTACATGTATTTCTTTAATTTCAGGTGGCTGGAATTACAGCATCATTTAGCATTTGTCAGAACAAATTATTCCACAAGCTGTAAATTTGCATTGACGTTTTCTACCCTAATAATATATTGCAGGAAGCTTTGTATATTTAAAAAGGGACTCCATCTTTTAAAAATGCAAAACACCCACTCCACCCCTCCCCTCCCCTCCCCAAAAAAGAATGGTCCTGCACCTCCCTTTCACAAAATTAGTATCTGCACAGTTTTCTGGAAGTGGTTTAAGACAATGTTTCAGTATTTCAGTTAGAAGAACATCCCAATATGACACTAACCTTCCCTTTGTTTTCCCTTTGTTTTAATACAACCCAAGCACCTGAGTTTTAGGGGTCATTTATTGGAATACTGGGGTCATTCAGAGAACATGGGAGGAAGGAGGGCTAAGAGAATTTATCTTCACTAGTTGTAATCAGAAAACAAAGAAAGAAAAAAACCCAAGCAAGTTCATCTTCAGCTCTAAGGGAAGAGTTTTTCATTGGTATGTAACAGCTTAATTTAACAAAGAAATTCAAATCAAGGCATATTTTGTTTCCTTTGTATTTTAGCTTCAGTTGCTTGAAGGGAAAGATACTTAAGCTCCCTGCTGCATGAATGCTTCTGTAGTATAAATAAGACAACCTCTTTGCATTATCAATCACAGTATAAAACATCTGATATTCAAACCCACAGGGCTCACAATTTAGCATTTTAAATTACAGTTCTGCCTCGAAGACTCACAACAAGCTCTTCTACTCCGCTTTTAATGTCTTTTACAGTTGATGAAGGTTGTGGGTGAGATCTCAAAAAAAAAAAAATCCCCTCCTCCCTACCTCTGACAGCTTTGCAGAGGAAACCTGCTTTCATATTCTTGCCTTGCTACAGCTATGTTTATGCATCCCTAGTCACACGAAGATCACTCATTCTTCTTTGAAATAACTATCACTGTTTAACCAGTAAACAGTCCAGTTTCATGCAGGATGAGCAAAGAGAAGGGATCAGCTTTCATTTGCTACCACCAGTTTACCGGGTGTGACAGTTCCCTGAGCATTAGATCTCATTTACCACGACGGATAGTTTTAGTTGGGAAGCTTTTAAATTCTCTTCTTTTCACTGTACCTTGCTGGGAATTATATTGTAGCAATAAAAGCATGATAAAAACAAAGTATCAGGTGAACACACGAAATATTCCAGAGAGCAGCACACCTTCAATGGCACTGCATCCCCGCATGTAAGACCTTCTTGCACCTCACACTGAACAAAAACTGAAGTGGAGCACAGCAATAGCCAAGGAATAACAATCCTGCTACTTCCTAGGAAAAAGTTTACAACTGTGGGTGTGTTTGCCAAGTCTGCAAATAACACTATGTTCTTGGCTATCAGAAGTAACCAGTCTTCATTTCAATTACTTCTTACCTCCACTTTAATGCAGTCTTCTCACCTTCACTCTGAAGGCCCTCTGTAACACAAGCTTTCTCAACCCATATAGCTGAAGAATTCGAAGTTTGCTTACCAGGATAGTTTTTAGATTTCAATTTATTTTTTCTCCCTCCCTTATCCATTCTCCTTACTAATCATCCTCCCTTTCAGAGATGGAGGAAGAGGGGGAGAGAATAAAAAAGGAAAATTCCAGTTTCATGCTTTCAAAATATGCCAAAATGCAAAAGTTACATTAAAATCCTATTATCTTTGGGATAGACACAAGTGAAAGCAAAGCTGGAGGAACAGCCCTAGTAAGGTTAGCTTCCTGGCTGTATTGTAGTTCACCTAATGCTGTAACCACCTGGTCAGATTTCTAAAAGATGTGAATAAAAAGCTTGAGCAACTTTTCAGTTGTTATTACCACAGCTCATGCTGAATGATCCAGCCAGGCCCAAGTGGAAAGCTGGCTGTCTAAAGCTGCTTTGCTTTATCAATCTATCCCCTGTTAAAGCTAAAACTCATTTCCTGCTTTGCCTCTAAATTTTGCTCTCTGTAAAGATATTATTTAGCTCAGTGGTTCCATTATTCATCCTGAAAATCCTAGACAAAGTGCTACCCCGTACTGCCTTTATGCTGCAGTGAATTTCTCACACACACACACAAGAGAGGGAGGTGAATTCCAGGAACTGTACTGCAAACTGAGATGGCAGGAATGGTTTGGATGCTGCAGGGTATTCATGTGGCTGTAGAACATGTGGAAATTATTTTGTCTGCTACTGTGGCAAACACCAAAATATTAAAGATAACTGGTAGAAAAGAGCTAAGAAACAAAGAATGAGGAACAACAAGAAAGTTACAGATGAGTTACAATATTTGATACAGCAGGAACGCTCTCTTTAGCAACAGAAAGCTCAGGAACAATAAAAAGAGATCTGCTGAAGACTTAAGTAGTGGAGATGGAAGCAGAAACTGTCTTGATATTCAGTCCTTTAAATAAAAGGTGTTGTGTATACGTAAAACCTTGTAAAATGAGAGCCTTGTTGCCTTTGTAAAATCATGGCTTAGGCCTGTTACTTTGGCTGAAGAAGGACCATGAGAAAAGCCCGTGAAAATAAAAACAATTAGTTTTTACCCATGTAAATGTAGTTATCAACAAGGGCAAGAAATCTAAACAATAGAGGGACAAAACCAGCAACATGGTGTTTTTCTGAATGCCTTTATGCTTACGCTATATGTAGCCTATGGTAGTATATTGTAGTTAATATAGGCAATGAACTTACTGTTGTAATTTAGCTGCCAGTGAATATGTAACACAAATAATAACATACAGAAGTGCATAAAAGAGGTTGCTATTGTTTAATAAACGGCTTTTTGCCTTGAGTTGTTGGTGGGGTTCGTGTGTGTCATGGCTGTCTCAACAGCAACAAAAAGGGGGCTGGAACTATATCCCTTTGATGCTTAACTTTTAAACTGTATGAACGCTTGACCTCAAAGAATTAATTTACTTACAACATAATGACATAATGCATAGCTGGAGAGGAGGGTTTTCTGCCTGGGATTCTGTCAAAGAGGAGAAATACATGGACTGCTACAAAGTAGCAGTGATAGATGGAAGGATGGATGGATGGATGGATGGATGGATGGATATTCATAATGCATCCCCTTTTTCTCCTCTTTGTAGAGTTGCATTAAACTAAAAGGGATGACAGACATTTATTTCATCATTAAACATCAGAAGCACTTGCTTTATTATTTTATAGTTTTGCATGTTGTCAGCATTTTGACTGGCAGCTTCTTTGCATTTTACTGCTGTCACTGTATAAACAACACATATAGATTGATTTTATATACAGCATCCATCTTTATTAGATCCCACAGCTGTCCCTGCATTATGGCATCATTCCCTAACTTTCAAAAATAAAATATTTAATACATTTATCCCTTTGTTCATATCACAACAATTACAGACAAAATGTCTCAATAAATCCCATTTTTTTACCAATATGCAGTGACAACAAGCAAACACTGGGTTTGTACCCCAATGTCCTTACTCAGAAGACAACAGCTGGAAAAAGTAGAATTCCATAAAAGTTTTGCTAAAGTTTTAGTATACAAAGACAAGACCCATCCTCTCTCCTCCTCTCCAGCTGGAGACTACCTCATCCAGAGCTGCTTCTGGACACTGGCACACCTCAGGGCCTGTGACGTGCATGTGAAAAGGATGGTGTGGAGAAGAGAAGTTCCCTGCAGGGATATGTAAACACAGCACCTGGAGAACAGCATCCCACACATGCCTAGGGACCTGGCACGGTCCTAAGTACATGCTGCTTTCCAAGCCTGTGCTTGAAAAGGGTCTTACAGGAAATTCTCGTATCATAGGGTGAACCTGTGACCCTGTATTCTTTCAAAATCCTACAACATGTGTTATGGGGTATCCTGGTGAAACACGCACGTGTGGTCACTGCAGGACTTCTGCTGAGCCCAGAGTTTATCTGCAGGACCCAGAAAGCAGCAAGCAACCTAGACAAGAAACAACAGTGTGCTTGGGAATAAAGATGGCATTGGAGCCAGAAGTATTGCCCACTGCCTGCAATTCCAAAATGCTTAACTCTAGTAGCTGCAATCACTGTAGAGGCACGTAAGTAGAAATTAAACACAATTTAGCTGCCTAGTTTCGGTACTAGTATGCCAACCTGCTTTCAGAAACAGCAGGGCTACAGAAATAAGTCTTACACACGACAGCCCATTATGTCAGATGCGCAGTAAGAGCAACGTGCTTCACGTCAAACCTGCGGTAACCTGTCAGCTTCTGGAATTCACAGCAAAAAGGGAGAGGACAAAGAGCCCTATGCTCAACTTGGAAAGACAAGATACTAGAACAATAAAGTAGAAATTATTGTGTCGTAACATCGTCCTCTACAGCATTACTTAGCCACTTAGAAGCGTTAAAGGGAGGCACAAAAACAATGAGAATGTGATAAGAGAGGAGCAATACTGCCCACAAAAAACCAGACAAACAAAAAACTAAATATATTTTTTATAAAATGCAGTGTATTTACAACCATAAAAAGTTATTATTACTATACAAAAGCAATGTACAGTCTTATTCAGAAAATCAGATTAGAAAATACACAATCATTTGCTATTGGCTGCTAAGGAAGGACTGCTTGTTCCATCTCCACCTCTGGCTTAAGTGGACACAACAGAAACTATTTGAAAAGCTTTTATGGGGCTGCAAAACAGTGTGTGCAGCTTGAGGAAGTCCCTGACATAAACCTGGGGTGGCCCCAAAGAGGTTGTGGGTGAAAGGTTCCAGGAAAAAAGTGTCGTGAACAGGGGCCCAAATGACAAGAGGAAGCCCACAGACACTTCATATGGGGAAGAGTGATGTTTTATCAAATCCAAACAACACTTTACAGCATTTTTACAACCTGACATTTGAAAAGCTCCAAAAGCTATAAAACTTAGCCTAAAGCCTTTGTGAAGAGTTGGCTGAGACTCACAACCTATGCAAATCCCTGCCGAAGGCACAAGTGGGGCTGCTGGCAGGGCACCTCTTTTCCTCTGGCAAGGGGAAGCACCTGCAACAGCCTGGCCCCTGCTCTGGCTGCATCAGGAAATACGTGCCTTTAGAGGAGTATTGTCTTAAAGGAATCATTTCACCTATGGAGAAAAACGTGCTGGTTTATGTTTTAAAGGCCTGAACTTTACAGAACAGCAGGCACAGAAGGATTGGGACACAGATGGCTTAGGTGGGGAGAACAGTACAGTACATACACTGTATTTATAAATCAAAAATTAAATATATTTTGAATACAATCTTTCTTATTGCTGCTACAGGAAGCAGTCCAATTACAGAGAAACTCAGTAGAAACACCTTGTATCAGAGAGAGTTCATACACTTAGGAAAACAGAAAAGAAAACACAGGTTTTATCTTTGTAATATTTTTCCTAGATACTTTTGGTAACAGTCATCCAAATTCAATTTGTTAGGAAATTCTTTGGTTCATCCAGCATTACTGGCAATATTACTCAGTATATTCAACAATATTTATGCTAAAAGAAAGCTATATACATAATGTGACAATTATGTTTACTTGTTAATTTTTATTGGTTTGGTAAAAGAAGTATTTCTGATAGTCTGTTTTCCATTTTTGTCATGTCTCTGTTGCTTCATTATGTGATTTTATGGTTTCCATTAATGAATCAAAATAAAATTTAAGCAGTATTATAAATGTAGCAAGCAACCATCTGCTTTGCCTTAATTACCAAAAAACTTTAACGCATCTGTGTAATCCTCTTTTGAATACAGGAAAATTAATACACAAACACCAGAGGTTTATGTCCAAAAAGGAGACAGGAGTCCTGTCACTTTATTTGAATAAAGGGAGAGGCCATGGGCATTTCCCATGGGGCTTCTCAAGTTGTTGGAGGACAGTCTCCTTTTTATCCTAATTTCCCGGCTGCACCTCCCTCTCTCCTTCCCCACTGGCTGAGGTACTTGAGAGGTTCAGGCTTCCTGAGTTGCCTAATACAGGCCCCCTTCTAATGCATACCCTCCCTTTTTCTTTTCCTATGGAATTTATGGTTCCTCCCATTGCTTCTTCCGTCTCTCAGTATCTACCTTTACCGATCAGCAGACCCACAGGTTGTACAGACAAATCTCTCTCATTCCTTTCAATACCAACATTCTCATTTGTCTGTGAAAGAAAACAACTATGAAAAAACAGGTCAGATAAGGCAATTCTGTCCAACAATACAAGGTATGGATGAAGTCCAACTGTCCTTTTTCTCATGATAAAAGTTGCAAGTAAATAAGCAACTGTACTATATATGTGGATCAGTGCTTCAAAGAAACCATGAAAACAAGTTTTACATACTCTCACATTCAAAATAATTTCACTCTCTAGGTGTCTTTCATTATCATCATCATTCATAAGTATTTAGCTGCACTTCTACAATTTGATTTTCACAACCAGTAAACAGGCCAACAAAAATAAGTGAGATAAGAGAATATTTTAAATATTCAACTATATATTAAGCAAATCAACCAAAGCAAAAATTTTCAGCATACAAACCTCAGATTTCAAAAAGCAACTTTCCCAAAGGAGAGAAGTCTTTACAAAAGTACTCAAAGTAAATAACGGAGAAAAATCACAGCTTCAACACTGTGTTTCACAAATTCAAAAACTATTTTCAGGCATTTTGGAACACAGAAATTACACATATTGGGACACCACCAAACACAGCAGAATGTCCATTGAAACCACACATTTTAGGTCACCTCTCAATCAGTACCTTTAAGACACTACCTCAGTTTGTATTAATTCCAAGGAAACAAATAAGCTCTAAACAATGAAAGGCATGTAAATATAATAACACACAGAAGACTGCACAATACAAAACATTAGAGAATAAGAAACTATGGCAATGCAAAAAAATAAACAGAACATTGAAAATGTCTAGATTATCCATACTGCCTAGAGTATGGACATGAGAATCAGCACAACTGCATCCTTACCTAGGTACCAAAACAGGCATCAGAAGCCAACCTAAGCAAAACGTGTACTTTCATCATCCAATACACCCACAATAGTTTTAACAAACGAAAACACACACCTGTATGTCCACCATATCCTTTAAATATTATTCTTCCCATAATTATCAATTAATTAAGACAGCCTATATAGAATGACCAGAAAAAAATTTTTTAAAGCCCTGAATTGGGAACATAGGACAACAAAGGGAATGAAACAAACAAACAAGCAGAGAAACTGAAGGAAAAAAGGAATTGGCAGACACGGCAAAATGTTAATACAATATTTATCTTAGCTAGTTTAGGGCTGTATTATGAAAGGCTTTCAAACAAAGACAAGAAAGGTTAGATTGTAATTTGAAAGGAAGTTAGTGACAGAACCTTGACTCTTCTGCTCCAGTAATATCGTGGCATCACCTCTCCAGGTGAATGGAAGAGAGTAAATCTGGTTCAGTTTGCATTAAAAACAGGGACAGAGTCAAAACTAGGCAAAAGGATGCAAGAGGACTTTTGGTCTGAATGGATAAATCTCTGGGAAGTCAGCAAGATTTAGAAACAACTGGAACATGCTAAATAATTGCCTGATGTTATTCATGGGATAAGGAAGAGGAAAAGAAGGAGAGTCAGACTCAGTTTTAGCTACATGAAGTTCAGCATAATAACTGAATGTTTAGAAGATCCAAGGTACCCTCTCAAATACAAGCCAATGACTAAGTAGCAGTTTATGCAGATAAAACTACCTAGGAACAGGATGAAGCAGCAGATGGCCAAAATACCACCTTGAAAACCAGTGGCAGAATAGGAAGAGTAGAATTGCTACTTTCACAAGATTAATTCTTCATATATAATGGGATCATGCAGGTCATGTCCAACTTCCAATTAGACAGCAAAGAGTAATTCAGAAGTCAACAATAATTCCATGGAAGATATAAAAAAAGAGCATTGTGGTCAGGCCCCAAATTGTACACCTTCCGAAAATCTTGGCATGTCAGACTCCAGAAACCTAGAGCTGTTTGAGACGTCTGACAGAACTGTACAGATTAAAGGCAGCAAAACATACCTGTTATTATAAGCTTTTTAGAATGAAAAAGAAGAGGCAGAATTTTTGCATTCTATCTCCTTTTGGTAAGGTCTTTTAAACCTTTACTGAAATACTGGTTTTATTAAAGTGGGTCCCCTGGCCCCTGCATGGCACTGCTAATCTTAAAGGGCAAGAAAGCCCATTTAAATACTCTGAAGTGCATTAGTGTTGGAGGTTAGGATTTTTCTTTTTTTTTTTTTTTCTTTTTCTCTCAGGGAATTATCTCCTATCTGTTGCCTAAGAAATAGTAATGACTGGTACTTAAGAGAGACAAAAAAAGTGGCCAAGGTGGGGGAAGGGTACAGCTGCACTCTCATAGCTAGAAGGGCTTTCTTTTGCAAGGGCAGAGATACCGTGAGATTTTTGGCTGGGGGGGTGTGGGGCTGGGCTCAGCTCCTCTCTCTTTCCCTCGCTCTTAGGATCGGAGGAGAGAGAGGCTGCAGTCGCTGTAGCAAGAATTTGCCACCACTGCTGAGTTCCATCTCCTACTATTTTCTCCTACCATGAGTGAAGCTCTGCTCATGAAAGAAGCCGTTGAACTGGGGGCTTATTAACACCCTACCTCACTGAAAAGCACCCT
>VXBT01000750.1:111993-131911 GCA_013400235.1 Oriolus oriolus | reverse complement strand
CCCCTCAGCTCCTGCTACAGCTGTGGAGTTTCTGCTGCACTGTGTTTGCTACCCCAGGTTTGCCCGCCTCTGCCGTTCCAGTCGCTGCTCCGAGGTTCCTGCTGCAGCCCTTTTCGCCGTAAGGAGGGGCACCGGGATCAGCTGCCCCCGGTGAGTTTGTAAAGGAAGCCCCTTTTCTATCTCGCCCGCCATTGTCCATGTGGGGGAGACGCGGCCGAGCTCGCGCCACAGCGCCCCCTGCAGGCGCGGGGGAATCACCGCACCCCCCTGCCCGGCCCGGAGCCACCAGCGCCCCTGCCGGCCGTGAGCGGAACTGCACCCAAGGGGAAAGTGCCTGCGGCCGAGAGAGGCTGGCACTGGGTTCTGGTTCTGTTTGTTTGCCTTGTTACCCATATACACACTAGTAAAGAACTGTTGTTCCTTTCCCATATCTTTGCCTGAAAGCCCATTAATTTCAAAGTTATAATAATTCAGAAGGAAGGGGGTCATATTCTCCATTCCAAGAGAGGTTCCCGCCTCCCTTGGTAGACACCTGTCTTTCAAGCCAAAACAATTAGCATGACTCAATAATGAATCTTTACTGCATTCTTACTTAGAAAGAGGCACTTAAATTATTTATAACATCTGCTGTCACAAAAACTACCCAAATAGGAATCTCTACAGAAAATGTTAGATTTTCACATTTCTGACAAAACTGCCCTACTGGGAGCTCCTAGCATCACTGTTCCAGGAACTAAGGAGGAGCCAGGAGCCAAAGGCATCGGTGGTTTGCCCTTTGCTTCACAGTCTGTTTTCCTTACAAAGTGGTCAAGAATTACTGTGCTCTCTCAGGCCTTCACAAGGGACCTGGCTCACTGTGAGATCACAAAGTTGATCAAAAACATGTACTGAGAAGCAGATGTTACCGACACATGGGGAAGGCTCTCAGAGGTGCATCTGCTGAGCATCCCTCCAGCCAGATAAATCTGCAGGGTCCAGATAAATTAGTCCAGCATTTTGCATGAACTTTTGAAAGTAACCTGCCCTTTTTTAAGCCATCTGGGGTACCAACGCAGTGAACAAAAAGAACAAACTCAGGCCCTATTTCAAGAGGCAAGGGGTAGGATAAAAACCTACCCCAAGGAGGACAGATGAAAGAATCAAGTTCTTTCAATACTTCCCCACCCCCCAAGCAGCTCCCCAGGATTCTCAGCAGTTACTTTGAAAGTCCAAAGCTGTGCCATGAGACCATTACACTGCTAAGCTTTTTCCCTTCCTTGTGAAGTGTCAAATCCCTGCCGAGAGCTGGTCCACCAAGAGGAGGACTGTACTGCCTGGCTCTGCATAGCTCACCCACCTTTTCAGAGCCAGAGACAACCGTACTGCGTACAAGGCTAATTATTAATGCAAGTTCAATGGCCTCTAAGTACTGCCGGTCAGGCAGTGAGATGGTTTAGACCTGGACAGACTGACAGCCACTCACAAGAACTCCAGTAGAGAATACAGAGGAACAATAGGAGTTACTTAGGCAGACATGTTACAGAAGCATTTTCTTTCTGTAGATCACTGCTATGAGACAGAAATAAGATGTGCCAGTGGACGACCAGTGGTTGTGGCAAATGACAAATAAGAATTTAAAAAAAAAAAAGAAGAAAAAGAAAAAGAAAGATAGAAAAAATATTTTCAAAAAGCAAGAAATGGGAAAACAGGAAAACAAAGTAGGTTGGTCTGAGGCCTTACACAGCACAGCAAAACCAGAAAAGTTTCCTTCTCGTTGCACAAGCATCATTTCACTGGTACCAAACCCACCAGTCCAACCCAAACACCAAGCTGTTTGTTCCTAATTCTGTAGCTAATGTCTACTGGGGCTGGCAGGTGACCTTCCGGGATTATATTGTTGGATTATATCCCACTGCTCAAAGTTCAATGATGCACAAAGGTCACTACCAGATCTGCAAGGCTAATTTTCTGAATTGTACTTAGATCACTGATGGATCTCACTTCCTTAATAAAAAGGGAGAGATTTTTTCCAATAATAAAGTCATAATTTGGTAAATGGATAAGTATTATTTGGGCATGACCTGGCATACTTACTGCAGTGGAAAAGAAGGGAAAACAAATTAATGAAAAGGAACAACTGCTTCCAAAACTATTAAAGACTATTAAGAGCAAAGCCTGAAAAGTAGATGCTGAGATGAGAGGGAGTTAATGAATTCTTATCTTCTGGCTGCAAGAAGAAAAAAAACAAAGGCAGCTACAGAAATAGAACAAGAACACAGCAGCTCTCATCTTCCAGAATTACAGGCTAATAGCATGACCACAGCTAGCCAGAGGGTACCATTAAAACTAGCAAGCTCACACTAAAAAGATTAGTTTTTAATTTACTCTCCAGACTTTTTAATATCTTCTAGTTGTTGGTTTTTTTAAATTCTGAATTCCAGGTTTTTTTAACAGAATTCTGGTACTGCAAGATGCAGTGTAGCCTGTTCCCCAAGCAGTTACAGTACACAGTGGATTTTGCACAGTGCTAAACCCTCTCCCATAGTTTACTTTGGGAATTCTGCATACAAGCAGCATCCTGTTTAGGGATTCCCTTATGATGAAGTAACAGCAGAAGCACATCAGTAGCACAACACTATTTGAATAGAGCTGTTGCTCCTACCTAGGTCACCTGATAAGAGGAAAACCTGTCTAAAGAAGAGCAAGCCCCACAGTCAGCCTGCAGAAGAGGAGGCTCTGGGGTGAACTAACTGCAGCATTCCAGTAGCAAAGAGGCTCCAAGGGAGCTGGAGAGGAACTGTTCACAAGAGCATGGAGTGACAGAACAAGGGGGAATAGCTGTAAACTGAAAGAGACTAAGTTTAAATTGGGTATTAGGAAGAAATTCTTCCCTGTGAGGGTGGGGAGGCCCTGGCACAGGCTGCTCAGAGAAGCTGTGGCTGCTCCATCCCTGGAAGTGTGCAAGGCCAAGTTGGTCAGGGCTTGGAACAAGGTCTAATGGGAAGTATCCCTGCCTGTGGCAGGGGCTAGGACAGGATAGTCTCTGAGGTCCCTTCCAACCTAAACCATTCCATGATTTTATGTTCTCCTGCAATAAATTCACCCAAGAATTGCCCATACAGTTATTGTGATATTGGATACAGGGTCTTCAACAGTTTTATTTCAGTACCACTGGAAACTCTACTATTAAAGTTTGACTTCAAATGGCAAATGATCTTAAAACCATATCCTATCCCAAAAATACTTCTCTCTGGAAAAATATATACTCAACAATCATTAGTGTTGACTTCAAACCTACAGACAAAGGTCAACAGATTTTGTACTGTGAACATTTACTCCACTCACAATGAGATGGGACACACCCACACTGTCTTCTCTTAGGAGGAGGGAAGTCACTTTGTTGTGACCCACCTTGAATACCTTTCTGTGACAAAATACAGCACTTCCACCACTTAATTCTTTCTGCTTATTTACATTCTGATCAGAGAAAAAAGATGGAAAACACTTATTAGATCACAGATGGGGGACACAATAACAGACTGGAACTGTGTCCCTATTCACAAAAAGAGTTGCTTTGCTTGTGAAAAAGAATCTATCCAGTGCTTCTCAGGAATATGTTTTAGTTTAGCTTTTTATCATTTGCAGCTTTGCCACTTGCCTTTTTTCTATCTCCTAGGCTTTTCCCTTTTTATCTCACACTGAATGGTTCTATCTGCACCTTGTTTTCTCAACAAGGACAGTGCACACACAGAAATCACTCCAGCAGCTTCAGAACCACACCAAATTCATTTTGCTCAGGAAAGATCCTACCAAAGCATCTGTACTGAAAGGTGTACTTAGACCTACCATTTCATTTGGCTCCAAGAATTCCTGGATGCCTGCTCTAGTTTTTCAAAAGCCCAGATTCTCTGGGAACACTAGACCTTTGATCCTGGCTACCAGTGTCCAGGATATCACCTTCATTTCCCCCTGGAAGCTTCTGGTGCTGCTGCTCCATAAATAAGATTCCTCCCATCTTGGCATGCTGAGTTCCTGGGCAAGGTTAAAAGGCTAAGCAAAGACCTTTCTGGAAGCTAGTACTGGCTTTGAACTAGCAGACAATCTAAAGAAAATTCAGTATTTTTTTTTATCACATCATCAGCCAAAGAGATTTCCTGCATTAGATTGTTTTCAAAAAACATAGGAAGTTTTTTATCAGATATTGTTTTCTCTCCTTCTTTTAAGAAATAGTATCTGAGTTTTAGCATACAGTAAATGTTAAGTTCTGTTTGTTTCTAAGCCTAGAGCAGCAACACCTTCAGCCAGAGCAGTGCCTGCCCCCACCCTCAGCACCTCAAACAAGCTGAGCTCCCTTTGGGCAGAGTTTTTGCTGTAGGGACACAGTGAATGAGACAAGCTGATCACTAAAAAACATGAGAAAACAAACAGTCCTAGAAAGAATATAACCTACAGAAACCTGGGAACATGCGCTGATAAATGTCTCAAGAGCCATTACACCGGCTGATACTTCTGTACAAACAAATCCTTCTAAGGCATTCAAAGCAGCTTCAACAAATTTTACAACAGCAACTGAGAGGTAACCTAAGCAGTGAAGACACACCTGTGCAAAGTACCTTCCTAACTCAAACTCTGTTCTGCCCACTCTGCTTACTCTGTGTATCTGTTATACAGCCAGCTCCAGCATGGAATCTGCAAGTACTGAGTCAGCTTGGCCAAATCTTTTAAGTCCCACATACAATTTATACTTCATAACTAAGTTCTCTATTTCTCCTTTGCCTTCAGGTACTCAACTCATAACTAGTCTCCTTACAGCTTGTTAATTAGGTACCTTAACCTCACGTAAGGACCTTGATGGGAGGCCAGCAGACTAAAATTGGTCGATACAAACGCAGACCTATTGTTCAGTAGGTAGTAACAAACCATTTTTCTGCAACCATGGAGGCACAGGCACTTGCTGTATCATGTCAGACTGTCTGCTCACATAAAATATGATGGGGGAAAAAAGTGAAACCTTGACTCAAATCTCGCACACATCCCAGAGATCTCACAGCTCTTTTCCACTGAGCTAAGACACCTGCTCCAATTCTCTGCGTTCCCTCCATCCTAATAAATAACCCTTAAAATAGAAAGCCATGGCTGATGGAAATAAAACAAATCTGTTCCTAGAAGGACACTGAAATGTTTGAAGCATGAAATCCAATCTCCACTTTTTTGAAACAGTCATGAAAAAAGGATGTTTATTGCCAACTAGCCATTACCCCGTACGAGACCCGAATTCAAGTGATTGCTCCAATCACATGCATGAGTTTCTTTCTCCCACATCCTAGGCACACGTGATGATAAATTTTTAATAAAGAAAAAAAAACTTTCCTGACTAGTTCTACCCAGCATACTACTTAGGACAGGATACAAGTCTCTGCGCATGTGTCCTGGAGTGATCCAGAATGTTATATTGTATTCCACAGCTATTGCGCCCCAAAATTATTCCTGTCTCTTTCAGATCCTGCAGCGGGGGGACCTTGTGTGGGGGGATGCTACCGTGGGCATTTTTAAAATCGCTCCGCCCAGACAGCTTCCTGCTTTCACTGAGTGGTGTTCGCTTTGCGGGCTGTTTGGTCTTTGCTCAGGCAAAGGTTCTTCTTTTCTTTCCTTTTTTGGGTCCTCTTCTCGTTTTTGGGGTTTTTTCCTTGCTTCAGAGAGGCTGCAGTCAGCGGGTTTGAGCTGCCTTGGGGCGAGTTCCATGGGTGCCTGCAGGTCACCGCAGGCAGCCCTGCTCCAGCGAGCCAGACCAGATTGATCAGCCCTGCTCTCGGAGAGAAGACGGGAGCAAGGGTTTGCACCTGTAGCCATTCGTAGAAACTGCATTTCTTAATTAGAAACTGTTTCAAAGTGAACTTTGCAAACCCTGCCAGCAGTGAAAAAAAGCAAGCAAGGTCCTGGGGACAGGACACCCTGTGCCGGTGCAAACAGACCAGTCCCATCCCTGTCCCGTTTTCCCGTGGGGTTTAAATTCAGCACTTTTGGATCTAGCAGTTATTTACATTCCGCCCCCCCCCTTCCCTGTTAGCATTCTGTTTGTTAATAAACTGTTGGTTTTTTCCACTTAAATCTACTTGTACCTTGTTCCTTATTGGTGGCAAGGGATTGGTTGGAATCAAGGGGGGAGGTTACTCACTTCAGAGTACCCACCTCTTTAAATTGTCTCAAACCAAGATATGCAAACTCTTTTGCTTTCCATTTGGAAGACAGTATTCACAGGATATACACTGATAAGGAAATACTGTTGCACAGACACATCTTCTAGGGAAAGGAAGAAAAAATACAGTAGAGTAGAGCTTTCCAGTATTACTGTAGGGAATGGATTAGCTTGGCGAAGGCTAAAGTTTCAAATATTTAGTCTCCCTGGAGTTTTAACTTCAAACTGAAGCCAGGCACAAACCAATCTTTCATCTTAAAAGTGGAGAAATTGCATCTCCTGCTGTTTGCCAATGTGGAATTTTCACCTAGACCACAAAGAGTGAAGCCTGTTCCACTCCCTGTGGACATTAAAGAACTTCAGTCCAGTGGCTATGAGATACACGTGCTCAGCCCATTTCCTGCCTCTGCTGACAAGTTTTACCAGCACAGGAAAGACAAGGGGTTTGTGCACAACTAAAAGGGTATTTTGCCCACCCATAAGATCTTTGTAAATCAGACTGCAGGGCTGTGTAGGGAAGCCTGCTGTGTTACCATCTATGGCAGGTGACAAGAGAAGCATTTGTCACCAGTAATACTCACCTGGTACCTTGTAGAAATACCATGGAATTCACTTAGAATAGAACCAAGAACATTAAATTCTACTGTGCTCCAACTTCATTATTCAGTACACTACTAAGCATTCTGCACCAAGCGAAGTTTCTAAATTGATTTAAGATACAGCCACAAGCAATAATCAAGTTATGAGGGTGTAAAACATAGAGAATGACAGCAATGTCTGCACTGAGAGGGAAAATAATTATGTTCTCAAGGCCAAACTAAGGTGGAAAGTGCCAGTTTAAGTTCATCCAGACAAACATCCAACCAGCCTTGAGGCATGGAGTCACATAACTCTCAATATTTACCTCAAAAGCCTGTACCCCTCATCAAGATGAAAGAATGTTTAACTGCTATCAGTTAGCTTTTATTACATGCAAATATTATGTCCATCTTTTTAAAAATCATCTGGAATTCACTTGTATCACTAAGTAGCCCTAAGAGCTCTTAAATCAAGGAGCAGCAAGTACTCTTGTAGGAGAGCAACCAAACTCTAAAGTCCTACAGCAGAGAAATATGCTTTCTTTATAAAGACAAAACCACATATTTTGAGTTACCTCCCTCTTTTTTATCCTCAGTCATTCCCCCATCCCCAAAGTATAAAATCCTTATAATTAGCAATTTGCCAGTAATCATAGACAAGAGCAAATGCTTTTATCTGATGAGCAGAAAATAAAAGCCATGTTTGATTTTCCCTAAAATCCAGCTGGATGCTTTGAAACAATCCTAGAAAGAGGATGATTTCACTGTACTACACAGAAGCTTAATTTCAGAGTTAGAGTGATAAAATTAAGACATCAACTCTGGATTATCACATAAGGAAGTCTGATTTGAAATATACTTCTTTAAAGAAATGTTCTTTTGCACTTCATAATGTCTTATCAAAGTATAAATATATTGCAAGAATAGTCATACATCCCAAATTAAGTATTTAGCTCCATGAAACGAATGCTAGAATTCACAGAGCAGCTTTTCCTTTCTCCCTGCCAATAAATCAACACAGGTGGCTGAGGTGCAGTTGAAAACTTACTATATATGTTACAAATCTTACTATCTAGAAGAAAACCTACATTCTGGTGTATTGAAGAAGAAACTTCTCTGAAGGAGAAAGATTTTTTTCAGCTGATGCTTTTCTGACCATTTGCATGACTGAGTTACAGCTATTGTTGCTATACACAGTTCCCAATGAAAACAGGTAACTGCTTTACAAAAGCCCTCAGAAAGGGTCAGGCTTATAACTGATAGCACACAAAGACTGTCATAATCTCTCCTGTGATCCTTAGTTCTTGTTAGTTCCAATTACAGGTAACAACTATGGAATTCAGTTCCCTACCTTCTCCATTCACAAGACTCAAGTAGCATTTCAAGGGAACTTCTGGGAGATGAAAGACATGGAATAAGCATATTCAGTTGTGGATACTGAAGTGCTGCTATCAGAGGGATTTTCTGTCTTCTTGCACTAATTCTGTGAGAATTGTCCTCTACTGTGCAAGCTATGTAAACAGTAAGATAGGTTTTGTAAATAGCATTCACACCTGCTGTTTTCCACTTATGTTTGTGGTACAGTAACCTAGTATTTTTAAATGGGTGTCTAAGACCTTAGACCAATCACCCTGGAAGGAGTGTGAACACTGTCCAATCGCTTTATGGAGCTAGGATATATAAATGTTATTGTAAATTAATAAATAATTCATTCTCTTGCTGGATTGCTGTTCTGCCACATCCTTTGGCCTTGCTAATACTACAACATTCAGTCATTATGAAGAAAGTGGCAAGGTAAAGGAGAAGAGGGAGGATGGCAGCAGGAAGCTTGCATCTCCAAAATCAGCCTGTGGGGAGGAGAACAATGAAAGAAGCCCAACTTTTATCCTTCCATCTAAGTTGTTAGGGAGTAGAAATGAATGAACTCACTATACTGGCTTGAGGGTAATAATGTATCATTTAGTATATCCTCAAAGTCTCATTAGCCCACAAATCCTTGCAGGAAGGTCTGAGCAGACTGGTATCTCAAATAGAGTTGCTGCTTCTTCAGGGAATCTGTCAGATGAACACTGCTAGCTATTTCAGCATCAGTTTAAGAAGGTATAAGGGAAAAGAATTTCTACCACACAAGCAGTACCATCAAGCTAAGACCATCTGTCCTGGTGTGATGACACTTGTTTAGGCAGCCTTGGCCAAGTGAAACAGAGAGCAAACTAAAAATATTCAAAACCTAAGTACTATTCTCAGTCAGCCTGAAAACTGTACAAGTTGGTAGCCTGTACTAGTGGCAGCGTGCCAAAGCAGCAGGGCCAAGGTTATGGTCCCCGAGTGCTTGCCAACATCTGGCAGAGATGCTAAGGGAACACATGCTTCCCATTACTACACCAGACAGAGAATACCTTAGAGAGCATCCTGCTCCCAGAACTATCAAGCTTGAGCAGAAAGCACTTATGATCAAGGCTGTTAAGGCAGAGGGGGCAAAACACTTTTTCCTAATACCTCTCTTTAGCTGCTGTATTTAAATGCATTCCAACTGATTGCAGACTACAGCAGCATTTGAAACATAATTTCTTCTTTTTTTCTACACACCTTATAATGCCTTTCCCCTACATGTCTAAGAATCTGAATCAGATAAAATGCAGAACACTAACTTCAACATTAACAGCCAAATACATGCCTGTTCCTCTGACATCCATTTGTGACTGAATTTATTGAGAAATTATGACGATTTGGTAGAATCAATTCTAGGACTTGAACGTAAGAAAACAAACTCGTAACAGCTGAGCAAAGGACTTCTCTTCTTAGCTACCTCTACTGCTACTTCTAGCAGCCAGCATTCCCAGGAATGCTGATAGAAGGCACACCAATATTTGGAACAGAGATCACCCACACCTCCTGCATCGGATCACAAAAAATAAAGAGAATCAAATCTACAGAGACACAAAGACACAGATGCCTAAGCACCTGACCTCACAGATGCACAGACTACAAATCTATACCCAAGAAGACAGGAAATATTACAACTACACACAGGAGACAAGCCAGAGTTAACAGGCACTCCAATGCTCCCGAGACTCGCAGTGATCAAAGCCTTGACTTGGTTCTACACCCCACACCTTAGATGTATCTTCGCAGTTACTGAAAAGAATAAAGTAACTGTAAAGATGCATTTTATACCATTTTAGTTTACAAAAATACTCAATGCTTGAACAGAGTACATTTCATTAACAATTTTCAGGCATCTGACAAAAAGAATCCTTGCTAAAATTAGAGCTGGCAAATGGCAACACAGAACTTTGCGATAGGGAGGAGAATGCAAATGAGGCAGGTAGGATGGCAGTGAAGAACAGATGTGAAACTTGACCAAAAATTTGAAATAAATGAAGCCTATCCACGAAGTCCTAGTGGATAATGGTTTTTTCCCCTTGTAATTACTGCTTGGCAACTGCCAGTCACTTGTGCAGTCCCTGGTTTAGTAGGTGCTGTTTCTGTTTTCAATAGTGTTACTTTGAAAGCCAATATATACCATACACAGGAAAACAACTGTTTCTTCAAATAGTCTCTTTCCCTCAAGACATTAATTCTGCATTAGTTACACCAAAATTCTTTATTCCTTCACTGCAGGTACATTATAACCACCACTTTCCAAATTCTACAGTTCTTGTCAGTTAATGCCCCAAACCTTGCCTATATTAAATTACCTGGACAAAAGAAAGAATTCAAAGAGCTCTATGCAGCAATGAATGGAAAGCACAAGCCTCAGGAAACTGCTGGAACAGCCTACAGCCTTCAGAGCTTGCAGAAATTTCATCCACATCTGAAGATTCAAGCTGAAAATAAAGCATATTTAAATGTCTTTAGTTGTCTCTCTGATTATTCACAGACTATCTGGCCTCAGATCTGTTTACCGTGGTGAAAAAAGTACACTAAGATAACGCTCTTCAAAGTCCGTATGGATCCTCTGCTTCCATGTGTCTCTGTTCTGGGAGCTGTACTTTCCTGGTTGTGATCTATCAGCTACTTTCAGAACTGCTACCACCTATGTCACAAAGATAAGAAAGCTTCTAAAAGAGCATTGTTATTGTGTTATTGAGCACAACAGTTAATAACTATTTGCTGTCAGGCTCTTTAAGTCACTTATTTTACCAGTGCTGCTTTGCATTCCGTACCTTCCGGCATGCTAATCTGGAACATAAATTCTTTTCAGCTGTATCTCATTACTATATAAAATAAGCAGTTCACTACTCCATCACAATTACTCAAGTTCATCCTCCCCTTCTATTATCTTCAGTGACAAACCGACAGAGAACTTGAATTTTGCTGGCTTTTATTGTGCAACAGTACAACAAGGAGAAAGCAAGAATGGGCCGTCGAAGAGTCCTGAGAGACTGCAAGAGCCACAAGCCCCTGAAGTTTTACAGAGTTCTTGTCTATTTCTTTTAGACTCCTTGACAAAAATCGCATCAATACCCTTGTTTTAACATGCACTGTAACTTCACTTAAAGTAGCAATTCTCCACTAGATTTTGATTTACAGCAGTTTGAGTTATGCCTATGATATATATGCTTTAAATGCTAGGAAGGCTACCTAAAAATAAAAAATGTTGTCTGTATTACCTATACAAAAAACATATAGTGATATCTGAGGATCTATTTTTCCCTGATGTTCAGCAAATGTACCATGGATGCTTTTAGTTTTTGCACGTCTTTTTAGTTAAGGAATCTTTTTGGAAACCCATGGATTTGTTTCTATAATGCCTGCAAGAAACAGGTTACTGATGAAGGTCTTTCAGCGAAAATCAAGAAAAGCATCAATACCTCATCAGGACACATACCCTCTCCCCTGGGACAGAGATTTCAGGATGAGAACAGAGCTGGATCCCAGATTGTTGGGCAGCAGCACCCACCATAGGGACCGGCAGCTCTAGGGGTGCATCACAGCTCCCCGAGGTGCAAGCGGCCGCCCATGCGGATATGGCTGGGGGAGCGTTCCTGGCACCACACTCCAGATCCCCGAGCACAGAGAGCACCTCACACCACACAGTGCTGGGAGGGAGTTACCTTTTCCACCCAAGTGCAGTGGAGCTGCCACAGCCCCCAGACCTGGCTGGCGCAGCGGCCACCAGCACAGTCCTGAGCCCACACAGGGAAGGTACAGTCAAAACACAGTGTGACTTCCCCAGTGTGCCAGAGAGCCAAAACACAGCGTGACCCTCACAGAGTGCAAGACAGCTAGAACACAGCATGACCTTCCAAGTGTGCCAGAGATCTGGCACACCCTAAAACACAGTGGGATGTTGCCTATTTTAATGGCCGAGGTCCCCTACCTCTGCTGGCGGGCCTTTGGCTGAGGGGGCCGGTCACCCTACTTAGCTTCTCAGAGTGTCACAATGATCCCATGGGTACCTGAGGATAAAAAAGAGAGAAAATAAGTACAGCAGTGCTTTTCTCACTGCTGGATGAGCAACGATGCAGTACCTCGAGGTTACTCCACTGTTCAGAGCCACCTCAACAGGAAAGCTGCCGGCAGTGACCGCCACCCTCCCTGAGACACTGCTGCCATCTTTTCACACGACACCATCTTCCCTCCTCCCTCTGCCTCCTGCCCACAAACCGAGGCCAGGCCAGGCTCGCCTCTCTTGGGACGTGCCGGGGCCGCCATTGGGCAGGGCCCACTCCGGGTGCTGCTCTGGCCCCCGGAGGGACCAGCCCCGGCTGGGGGCAGCAATCCGCCTTCCTCCACCTTCCTCCTCCCAGCCAGGGGCAGCGATCCGCCTTCCTCCACCTTCCACCTCCCAGCCAGGGGCAGCGATCCGCCTTCCTCCTCCTCGCTGCCTGTGCCACCCTTCACCATGCTCTGTTCACCAGGAGAATGCAGCGTTTCCCCTATTCCACTACAGCAAAGCATTAGAACAAAGTAATTAAGTCCATGAGGGTTACTCTCCCCAATAAAATTTCATATTAATAATTTAGAAAGATACTCGAAATTATGACAGCTCCCTCCCTAAATTACAAGGTTTCACATGGAAATTATTGCAGTTAAAGTTGTCCCTTGCATGTCTATTCTTTATTAAAAATAATAGGATCTTGAAATATTTATCAAAATATCAAAGGAAATCAGACAAGCAAATTGATTTCTTCAGCTTCTGAAAGGCCTGATATGCTGCCATGCCAAATCCACAAGGCATGGAATTTTCTTGCACCTCATGTAGTACCACTCAGTCTTTTAACATGCAGTTCTGGATTTCCGTTTGCTACAGTTGTGTGGCTGTTTTTAAAGTCACCTAACACTGCTCTTCACAAGCCAAACTGTCCCCGACTGAAGAGAGAACCTCCTCAGCTAAAGAGATTAATACCACCCAAACCTGCACTTTCCACAAACATCTGATAAGCTTTTTTAAAATGAAATTGCATAGTCTTCCTTTACCATCTGCAGTCAGGTATAACCAGGAAGTATATGACAAAGATACTTTTTAGAGATATACCTGACTCCTCCATAACACATCCAATGGGCAGTTGTATCCATATATCTTCTACAAATCCACAGATTCCTTATGACTCTTCTACCAGTAAGCTCAGAAGAAGGGAAAAAATATGGTTTAGGGTTGTAGGTTTTTTCTGATTTGGACACTACTGGATCTTGCTCTCATTTGAAGACAGGTTACTTTCTACTTTTACATACTTAAATTTAAAACTGGAAACAGACACATTTATTAGCGTTTTACCTCCTTTCAACTAGAAAAAAATCCCATTAGTTTGAAGTTGGGGGAAAAAAGGTCCAGTGCAAAGAAAATCACTGAGTATATTCATTTACAAATACATGTGACACCATCATAGCACTAAAGGCACCTGTAATAGCTGAGCTCCCACAGCAGTTTCATGAAGACTATTATGCTCAGTACAGACCCTCCTCTGGATGATTAAGAGCCAGAGTCTTGTGAAGTCAGCATGAATCTTATTGGTGCATTCCAATACATGTTAAAATTATTTCATTTTATTCATGCAGCCAGTTAAGAAGCTAAAAGACAACTTTTCCATTCTGGGATTCAGTCACTTTAATTTGGTTTCACATATGTGTTTGTGGTCCCCAGTTGAAAGAGCCACTGCTGTGTAAATAACTGAGACAGCAAACACAGCTAGAGAAACAACCTCAAGCTTCCCCATTCTATCTCTCCCCCATTAGAAAACATTTGATCCATTCTTCATTAAGATATTAAATTTTCTGGATTCCTTTAAAACTCATAAATACGTGCTTCGCTTTTCTTCCTAGTTATCATCACTTGCACATAAAAAGTTTATAAACTGAAAGAAAAACACAAAGTAAAAGCCCTCCCTTTATTCCTGTCTGGAGAGGATCGGCAGAGTTGTGAGTTAAACAGTATCCTATATGTAAGGCTCACCTGTCTTTGTTTAAATACTTTTACTTAGATGCTCATAAGAGACAGGTATTCCTTGGACTTCAAGTAGTCTCAGCTTTTATGTATCTTCACTGGATTCTTCACAGACAGAAGAGGAGAGGAATATAGTGCTTCTCAGAGGCAGGAGACACCAGCTACTACTCGCATGCTAAGTTGTTCCTTCTTTTGCTGGAAAAATTTGATATTCTTGTACAGAAGCATTTTACATCTAGACCTTCCACTTACCATGCAGACTCTTAGTATTCGGTTCTTACCTTCTCTATAGTCTGTTCCAGCTTTTTTTATCTCCTTAATTTTGCAGGCCCTTTTCTTCCAACATCCACCTTTTCAAGAGCAGGCTGTTTCCCAGGGGATCCAGGAAAACATCTCTCATAATCTTGAGCCCAGGCCAGAACTGCAGGGCTGAACTACTTGCAATATATGCCACATCCCTGATCATTTGCCCTCCATAGAAAGGAGATTGAGCTAATTAAAGAGAGTCATAGCCAGGTGGAGAATAAGCCTACCAAAGGCTCAGGCTACCACTTCCTTTTCCATGCTTTTCCTCAGTAACCCTGCGGGTGAAAGAAAACTGGCCATTGCAGAAAGCCTGGAAATACCCTCCCTGATGCAAGGACATGCTTCCTGCCACACAGGGTGTGCTCACAGGGCTGGGGAAAAAAAAAATCACCAGAATATCTGAGCTAATCACATATGAATGATCCCCATTTTGTATTTAATTGCATGTATCACCTCACGAAAGAGCTACTACCACATGGTGGAAAAGCCGGGACAAGCAAGGGTATCGGATTTTAGGCAAGGCGTGAAGCATCTCTTATCTACCATTTTGTTGCCTGGCATTTCTCAGGCTGCCCTCAGCCACGGATGCCAGCTCTTGGGCCCTGAGAGTCTGCAGCCAACAGGGCAGCTGCCGTCAGGGCAAGGCGTGGGAGGCTGACGCAGAGGCGAGGCGGCTCCAGGTAAGAGGCAGGCAAGGTGCGGTGAAAGAAGGCACAGGAGGCAAAGGGCTGCGGGAGGGGGTCTCCCCTGTGGTCTCCGTTTAATGAGGGGTGAGGTGAAGGGATCCAGGAGGGAGAGTGTTGGAGGGAGAACTCTGAGGATCTGAGGGTGTGCAGGAGGTTTTAAGGGAAGCGAGAACTGGGAGGGGTCATAGGACATAGCCAATCGGATAGCTGACAAGGGGAGGGCACAGGGATCCAGGGTCCAATAAAAACAACTGAGGGGAGGGTAAAACAACCTACAACCAATGAAGTATCGAACTTAAGAGAACTTTCCAGAAGGGTGGGTAGGTCTCAAACCTCAGTCCCACCCTTGAGATCCGAGGAGGAGGAGGAGTCTCCGGTGTCTGAGGTGGAGTCCGAGTGATTGACAGCCGCTATCACTGAGGATGGACCTCCCACACCATTTACCTACCAAGGGAAAGGGAATAAGCAGAGACTTTGCTGATGAGAGAGCCAATGGTCAGGGACACACCTCACTAATGCTGGCATTCACACGTGTTGAGAGGAAGAAGGGCTGCTTGATTTGTGTTGGCCAGAGAAACCTCAAGTGGAAAGCAATTTCCATCTCCTCCACTTCATCAGGATTTCACTTGTCCTGCAATAACTGTCCCCAGCACTCACACTTGAGAAACTACATCATTCTGAGCCTCAGGTGAGAGAGCACTTAGTTTCTGAATTCATGCTATCCAGTGTTTGACTCCATAAAGTTTACATTTTCGTGGGCTCTCTTTTCAGCACACATGAAGGGCTTAAAGCTAAAAAGCAAAACTTTCTAAACGACATGTTATCAGCCCAAAAAAATAGATCTCTTTAGGTTATCACAAATTCCAATAAGAAGTGGAAACAATATTTTGGGAGTTGTCAACACTTCACTGCAGAGCTGAATAATTGCAAATAGGAGGGAAAGGGAAGAAAGCATTCCCAGGTGAGAGAAGAGAAGGTGGTAAGAGGAAAGAGTCAGCACCTTCAGACAAGGGCAAGAAAAGAATACTTATCACTGTCATCTAATTAGGTCTCAAGGGAAATCAGTATTAATTCCACATAACAGTGCAAGCTGGGGGCATGAAGAAGTGATTTGGTAGGGTGATGGCAAATCAGAGTATTTGTACTTCCCAGCTGGTGACATACTTTCTTACTAAAAAGCCATGTATTTGAGCAGAGCTTTTTTCTTTCCTATTGCATATTCCCCACTGGGGAACTGCTGTGCATTTGCAGATTGATGGCCACAGAGACCTTCTGTGTTCTGAGCAGCTAAGCCTCAGTTAAACATTGCTGGACCCTGCAGTGTACTTCTACTTTAAACATACAATATTCTCCTTGGAGTTCAGCCAAAATGTTTTCACATCTTTATTGAATATGGCAATCCCTTAACTATGACTAAAGCCTGTTCACCAGTATTTTTGTCATGCCAAGACAACATCATTTTGCTTCTGTGGTACATCCCTAGATGTATTTCTTCTTCATCCACATACTTTCCTATTGCAGAATTATGCCTTTGCTGTGATTCCCCTAAGGGTCAGCACACTTACATGACCTGTTATAGGGACTTAGGGGTTTAAAGAGTTTACAGTGACCTTGCTCCTCTCTTGTTTTGCTGGAGAAAGAACCAGGTGATCACATGGAAACCCTGGCCTACAAGACATTGACTTCTCTGCACTTTTTGAAACTAGAAGAAACATTTCTCTACATGCTATGAGAATTCATCTCCTAATGACTTGATACTACAGTGGCCTCAGTGCATTATACTACACTATATAAATACAAGGGAACGTGCTACGCAATCACACTCAGTTATATTTAGGGCTCTCCTTAAATATCAAAGCGGCATTACAACTGTGTGTATTTTCAGTATAGACTAAGGTGAAATGTTCACACTGGTGAGAAGGGCAAGATTAAAAAAGCCATACCAGTCAAATGGAAACAAGGATGGAAAAGGGGAAATTAAGACATGGAAGCAACAGAGGAAAAAAACACCAAACCAGCCCAGAGTATATTAGGTATGTTCTCAAACAAGCACTGTCAGTGGGAGCTGGAAGGAAGGCCAAGAGGGAGATGTAGAAGGTTGAAAGTGAGATGAGAGGCAGATACACATGGACAGTGGAGACTGCATATAAAGATCTAGAGAGGAAAGAAGCTATGAGCTGTCTTTGGAGTATCTGTGAGAAAAAAATCAGAGCTCAGGGAAAATGGAAAGATAGCACCAGGACACATAACTTATATCCAGGTGTACACAGGTGAAAAAGATAAGGAAAGTTTATGGGATTTCATGGTTTGGACTTCTCAAAAAGCTCCTACAATGTCAATGCATTCCCTTCTTGCCATGAATTTGACATGATTCCTGTCGGAGAAGGCTTTGCTACTCAGTCAGTGTCTTAGGGACAGGCAGTGGCTCAAGCAGAGTTAGAAGTATTCCTGGTCATGGATTTTTCCTGTGATTTGCAGAATCAGATTCCCACATGCTTTTCTATTACCTTATTTTTACTTTGCATAGTAAAATAAATGCTCATTTCTGCAGCTTTACATGCCAAAAGGAAACTTCAGCCTCAGTCCCCAGAAAGGCCAGTGGCACTAAAAAATGTCATCAGTTTATGCTGTGTGATTTGAAGGAGAAGCCCCATCTGACAGACAGACTTCAGCAAAGGTTGGGCACCAAGTCTCTCACAACAGAAATTCCTCTTTATAACATGAAGAAATACAGGGCCATGACTGCAGCATGGGGTTTTCTACTGAGAAATTAAGTGTATGTAATAAAGTATTTCTTTAGGAAGCCTGTCTGGGAAATTGTGTGTATATTTAACTCAGTGGAGAAAGCATTTAGAAGTAGTTCAGCCTTGCAAAGATATTGCCCCTCAGTGTAAGCAAGGTCAGCAAGAGCCTGAGTTATCCACAACATAACAACCCATCCGCCTTTATAAACCTGACAGCAGCGTGGTTTTGTTCTCCTCCTGAGAGCACAGGAGATGTGTGAGGATTTAACATTCAGTCAGTTTTATTAGTTCCTGGAAGGAAGGATGGTAGTGCTGTAACTCCCTTTTGTAGAAATGTTTGAAATGCCCAGTGACTCCAAATGGCTTTGTTAGACATGCCATCCCTGCAGGGTATGAAAGGGCACATTCTTCCCATTTACTTCCAGACAGTGCAATAGTATTTGTTTTCAAGTTCCTCAGGGTTACAACCTGCGTGGAACCCGTTAAAGAACATTTTTGTCAATCACCCTTTGATTTGTTTCCTGCTTTAAACCTTTAATTATTAAATATCCATATTATAAAAGGTTCTGCATGCCAGTCCTTTAGCAACTTCTCTTGAAGAAGAATGAGCTTATAAAATGTAAAATCCCCTAAGAAAAAATAAAGGTTTTAATTTCAGCTTACCAGCACCACTTGTACAAGAAAAATGCTACACATAATGCAACATGTGCAAGTGCACATTATAAGGAAAGCTGCTTATCATATTAGCAGTGTGTGCACGTGTGCCTGCATATTTTCTGTAGATATGTCCCTTCTCACAATGGGATTATTCCATATTTTGAACTGCACAGAAAATACATTAGCAAATGGGTTGCCATTTCTTGATGTAAATAAATTTATCTGCACTCAAAGTGCCCACATTTCCCTTTTTTTTTTTTTTTTGGAAGAGGGTGGAGAAGGCTAATAGCAAAGAAATTATTGAGATTCTCCCATAACTTTTATTTATGACGTATTTCGAGATTTTAATATGGAAGACATCTAAAAGAAACAGCCCCACATTCCCTGTTAAAGTTAATGCTTATTTCAGAGCACATCCTTTGCCACAAACTTGACTATTTACTCCCAATTATGGAACAGTAAGAATGGTAGGAGACATAAAATACTCCATAATCTTCTGCAGCTGAGCAAAATTGAATTATCCTGAAAGAAACAACAATAAATACATGTTCACCTCCAATACTGCAAATGTCTTTAAGATGCTGTACTCATCCAAAGCCTTTTTCTCAACACTTTATCAATGTGACTCCTTCAGCATGATTAGTGGCGGGCAGCCTTGGCCCCTTGACCTCGCATTTGCATTCCCAGCAGCATGTCCTTAGCAGTGATGGAACGGTGCTTGCCATTTCCTTTTAGTGCATGCATAAACGTTGTGGAAGTCTGCCAGGCTCTGGCACCGGAGCCCTCTGCACCTCTCGTGCCTAAGAGCTGAGCCTCCCGAAAGGACTTCTCCTTCAGGTTACGGCGACCAAAAAGCAGAGCCAGCGTGCCTTGCTTCTCCTTATGGAGATTGTCTATACCCTGTTGGCTAACCGGTGTCCACCCCACCCCTGCCTTTCCCTACATAAGCACCCTGGCTGTACCCCTGATCTCAGGAGAGCCTGGCCGCTGGCTCCCTTCACATGGGTGGCTGAATAAAGCTCACCTGTGGAATTCACCACGCCAGGCTCCCTCGTCTCTCTCCGTCCCCGGGCCTGCCCGGGTGGCCTCATGGAAGATGAAATCACTGGAAGCTGAATCACTTTGAGCTGAAATCACTTGTAGCCGAAGTTGCTACACTTTTGAGGCCACCCATCACTCGGAGAAGTTGCAAAGACCCCCTGGACAGGCTGTTCCCTTTGCGGGACGCTCTCTCTGGAAGGTCGCAACCTCGGCCGCCCCTTGGGCCACCCCGGAAAGCAACAAAACGTGAAACACTTTGTGATGGATAGAGGTCAATAATTCGTGAGATAGTAACTGTATGTGTAATATTAAATGATAAACTGTGCTATGCAATTGTATAT
>VXBT01000750.1:84712-108020 GCA_013400235.1 Oriolus oriolus | reverse complement strand
ACGGCAGCTTTTTGTCTCAGGGAAGGAAAAACATCGTTCACACAGGAGCTCGGGCAGAACAGATGGGAACCTGCTGAACCTCTGGCGTTGGTGTCCTCCTCACAGCAGATGAAGCTGGTGGAGTTTGGTGTCCTCTCTCTCGCTGGTTCAGCTTTTCCCGAGGTTCGGGGCCGGGCGGAGCGGCTCCCGCGGCTCCCCGCAGGTCCTGGCCGGCCGTCTCCTGGCGATGGTCTGACCTCGAACCAAAACCACGCCGAGCAGCTCAAGAGAAAAACAAAAGCCGCTGGAGGACAAAAGTCTCTGCAGGCCAGGGAAAGGCGAAAAAAGAAACTTCTTGCTTGAGCTAACACAAACCCCAAGCTAGCTAAGCGACAAAGCAGCCGCCGATGGGCACCACACTGAGCACGCCGGGGAGCGAGGCTTTGAACAAAGCCCACCGAGAGCCCCCGAGGCTCCTGCCCCTGCTCCCGACTCACCTTCAGGCTGCAGCAGCCATTGCTGGGCATAAAGCAGACGATCAGGGAATAGAGTATCATCACAAAATCACCCCAAGATACAATTAAGACTGCAGCTTGCCCCATCCTATTTTAAACTGACTTTTTATCTGGATTGTTGTTCCCATTCCACTGTTTCTTGTCATCTAGAGGAGCACTGCTTTTGTATCCCAGTGCCACATGAGGCACTTCAGCAGAGTCTATGTATCCAGCATGTTCACTGAGTTCATTCTGCTGGAAGGTGGAAGGTGGGAATTGTCTTCTCACCAGGGGGTTCTGAGGGAGAAGGGAAGGTGGACAAAAAATACCTAAGAGAAATTACATACCCAAGACAATACTAAGTCATAGTGAGAAGTACTCATACCTGTCCCTTCGGCTGGTATTATCCTGAACCTGACTTCTGCAATTTCATATCTCTGTCAGCCAATCTACCCTTTGTTCCTACATATTACCTTTTAGTTTCTGTATTAACTGTCTCTCCCTGTCACAGCATGTTTTTCCACAGCTGATACAGTCCATGCCTTAATAGCAAGCTGGTACAAAACATAAAACTTCTCACAAAATACAAGCAAGAACTGTAGTTCACGCCAACAAAGTCAGGATAGCAGAAATTCCTCACAGACTGTAAAAATCACACCTCAGATTTACTAAATGATCTCTACATCATTGCTCCTGCCCTTAATGCCCCATTCAAGTCAGTGAGACCTGAGGACACAGCAGTTTGCAGAAACAGGTTTTGTAAGATGCAGAATACGTCTGTTCAGCACGTAAAATGTCAACACAGTTTTACTGTAGATTCAGTAACTTAATAGGCTTAAAAACAGAGTGGATCAATGAGGAAAGCTTGTGTCCAACTGGACCATGCTCCTTTCTGGAAGTCTGGATCAGAGGGAAAGACCTGCTGCTCTGACCTGCCCACAGCCATGCAAGTGGAATAGAAGTTTGACAAAAGCAAGGTACAAAGCCTTCACTCCCTGTTCCACACAGAGATTGCAGGTGACTCCTGACCCTCATTTAAAACCACAGAGACAAATCAGATCAGAGTCTTTTCATCTTTTCCTCTCCGTAAGCTCAGCAATGTAAGCTGTTTTATCCCAGCCTCTCACTAAAAACCTGTAATGAATTTCCTGACAATTTAATTCGTGTGTGTTCCACCCTTTGAAGTTTCATTAAACTACTTTATTGGCCTTCTATGAATGATTTAACTATTTTTTCAGTGATAATAAATGACAGGGAAGAAGCAGGTAAACAACGAGAAATACATAGACACCTCCACAATTAATTTTTAGGAAAAAAATGTAACCATGTCAGTCAGTAAAAAGTGAAAAATAGAAGAACAATTATACTTAACATTAATGCAACCGTTACTGTAGAAAAGCTAATCCCCAAAATGGCCGTGTAAAGAATGGAATCAGTAAGGCTGGAAGAGACTTCTAAGATCGAGTCCAACCATTAACCCAGCACTGGCATCTTGCAAGAGATATCAGTTTTTATTGGGAATTCACACAATAGGGAAACAAACAGGAGAGAAAACATCTTTCAGCTCTTCATATCATAAAATGAGGCTTTTTCCTGACTTACTGTTAATATCACTGGCACTGTAGTTATCAGATACAGTGTTCAAGTAACATTACCCCTGCAAAATTAACATTTTTAGAATAGAAATATCTCTGCAACATAGTTTCCCATTATGACACTAAGCCTGGCATAAACAAAAAGTAAAAAAGTTCTTCTCAGTGTTTTTATCTGCCATATTAAAAAGTAGATGCTCATAAGATGCAATGAAAGCTATTTAAATCCATCCAAATATACAGTACTTCAGCTACATAAAGTGAGACAAGAATACATTTCTTTATCAAAACTATGGTGACAATTTCAGCTGGATGAATATAAATGAATTATGATTTACCTAGCAAATGTTTAGGATGTTCTTTATTAGTTCTGACTTGTGACTGTGAGACTTCTCATTTTATTCCCCTTAGTGAGGAGAGGTTCCAGCAATAGGGAATGTTTTTGTGTTTCACTGAACAGCAGATGAGAGGAAGATCTCTCTTTTTAAGATATTGGCATTATTTCAGGATACTGAAGTATTTATTTGGACAAATAAAGAAGTGACATGAAGTGGCAGTCAAAGGGAAAAAAAAGTCACCATTTCCAGGATAATCTCCCTGGCAAATAAAAGAGAAGAGAATGATTGTAGTAAAGTGTTTTTAAAGTGTAAGTTGCTACAAATAGTGAATGCAATTCCCTGCTATCTCTGATCCTCTGAGACTTTCACACCTAGGAAAATAGAGCACTAAAGGTGAATTGTTTCCACTTTGTAAAGATGTAACTACATATTATCCAGTCAATCTTAAGTATTCACTCCGGTTCCTTGTCACCGTTGGTCGGGGGTAGGTCTAATGCTGCACAGTTCATGTGATTCTCACCAAGTCAGAAAGTGAGGGATGGAAACCGTGCCAAAACCACATTGCTACCATCCCTTCCCTTTCCCCTAAGATGAAAGGGCCATCATGTTTTCTGCCAAGGCAAGGGGCTTCCTTGTTGCCCTGATTTTCACAGTTCTTCAATGTTTTTAATTCTGTAGATAGAGTTCTCACGCACTTTCTGTAAACATAAGCCATGTTATGCTAACGGCCTGAGATGTTTTCATTCTTTCTCCTAAGGCGGAGAAGTTTGATAGATTTCTCCTTTGACCTATGTGGTTGAGGGGTGGTAATTTCACCCTCCAATCCATGGTGTTTTCTAAGAATGGATAAATAAAAGAGTGCCAGCCCCTTTTGGGCCTTTTGGCACCCTGATCCTGAAACTGGCCTGCGTGTCGTTCCTTCGTGTCCACGTGCAACACTTCTTCTCAGTTTATAACAAATAGGCCATGTCATACAAAAAAAAAGTGAAGCAGGACCACTAATGATGCAGACTGAGCTGAGAATAAATAATCTAACCCTGGCTCAAATACTGCACAGATCCCTTGTTTTAAGTATCAGGAATGGTAAGAGGGTTATCATGGGTTAAAGCAGGATAACTAACAGAACAGAAACATGGGAAAGAAATTTGCCAAATGGGAGAGAAGGAAAAGGCAAAAGATCTCAATCTCAGAGTGATGAAAACATCTGTAAAGATGTATTGAGAGCTTCTGAGCTCAGTTCTGGTCAGCCCTCTTTGAGCAAGAGGAATCACACTGGAAGAGGAGGAGGCTCCAGGGGTGATCAAGGAAAGGAAAGCTGATGCTGAGAGGAGATGACATTGCTCCGCACAAACTCATCGTGAATTTAGGAGACTGAGGTCAGACCTCACTGAGGTCTTCAACATCCTCCTGAGGGTCAGTGGCTGGGCAGGTACTGAATGCTTCACTCTCCTGACCAGTAATAGGACTTGAGGCAACGGCTGAAACTGTGTTGGGGAGGTTTAGGTTGGATACCACCAAAAGGTTTCTCCCCCAGAGGGTGGTGGGGCACTGAACAGGCTCCCCAGGGAATGGTCACAGCCACAAGGCAGCTAGAGCTCCAGGAGTGTTTGGGCAATGCTCTCAGGCAAGGGGTAGGATTGTTGGGGTGTCTGTGCAGGGCCAGGAGCTAGACTTTGATAATCCTGGTGGGACCCTTCCAACTCACCATATTCTGTGATTCTGTGATTCAGTTACAGGTGATGGTCAGTGAGACATTTCACAATAGCAATGTCATTAGTAAAGTTGCCCTTCTGCCTCAAACAGCTTGCCAACAGCGCATTTCTAAAGGCGCAGGATGATGCTGCCTAAGCAATAAGATTTTCTTCACTTTCCTAGTAAAAAGTACATTTCAGTGAAGTTTCTCATTTGAGTGGAAAACCTTGAAGTACAGATCATCAGCAAAAGATATTTCTCCTAGCCCAAGCAGGAACTGCTACTCCAGCCTGCCTTCAGAGAGAGGAAGTGAATGGATGTGCTTTCTGCTCCTAAAAGAGCTTTTTTAAAAAAAGTGTCAGCTAGACCTGACAAGACATTTGAATGATACAAGGATGCTTCTGAAAATCTTACTGTAGGATGTGTCAGCTTGTGAAAAGGTGCCAGAAGTTTCACTGAACAGAAAAAAGAAGGGTCTTCCTTTCCCTACTACTTCCACCCCAGATTTCAGCCACAGAAAGACTTTCTGACTTTCCTGAGAGCTTCTAATTAGAGGATAAGGAGCCTGAAACCCAGTCTGAATGAACATTTATCCACCTGGGCAGAAGGTCACTTTACAGTGAGATTTTCCCTTAGATCGGTCAGAGGGAGGAACTTAACAGAGAGAATAACATGTTCACTCAGCACTCTCAGAAAGACTTTATTTATAACCAGGCACCACAGGACTCTTGTAAAGGCTGACAGGCTCTCTATTATTTATTTAAACACTCTGTACTTCTTACACAGCAAAGACACTACAATTGTCTTAACCAGCTAGTTGGCAAAGTGTTTATAACATATTCCTAATGTAGTACTTGGAATCCAGGTATATGCTAAATAAGGTCTGTGGCAGATCCCTCTGGCTTGGTGCTAAGGTTGTCTTCGTACTGTACAGAGATTATTTGGGTTAGCAAAAATGTTGACATAGACAATATATATTTTTTTTTAAAAACCAAACATCACAAAAGCAGACAGGCAGTTTAGAGAAGAGCTGCCCATTCCTGAAACCCTGGGAAGTACAAGCTAAGCTCAAAGACATTTCAATTTAGTCCTTCAGCTGGGGACTGTGATGTTCAGGGACAAGATCCAGGCTGTCTGGTGTAAGAGGTAAAATCGTGAGTGAGCTAGCAGATACTGACCAAGGATGAGATTTCAAAAACAAATTCTCAGACAAAAAAGCAGGCAAGGAGAAAGCCTTCCCCATTCCTGCCGTGCCTTCCAGTGCCATTCCTGCTGGGGTATCTTCTTGTTCTTAACTCTCACAGCATTTCCAGTATGTAAGAAATTCCTTACTACTGACATCTCTCTGCATGCTCAAGGTTGCTTGGTTCTCGCAGGGTGCTGAGAGAGGGAGTAGGAGAGTGATGCCTGACCCCACATGCTGATGAAAAAATGACAACAGGGCCATTCCTGTTGGGTGCAGCTCTCAGCACCCAACAGGAACAGTTACAAGTTGGGAGGATTTTGGCTTGTCTGAAAAGGAAGGAGAACTTGAGCCTGCAGCTCTATAGAAAATTTCTCTGATATTTAGATGCAAAAACTAGTCTGTGTTTCAAAAACACAGCTCTATAGTACCTTTAAATGATTTTTCATACCATGAAATGTCAAGAACCTATTAAAAGGCTGAAAGTCTGGTTAATCCAGACAAATGACCCAGAAACTCCACGTATTTCCCCAGGCATTTGAGATTCACCCAGATCATTGCAAGCTGAATACCAGTGTCGTGGTCTTTATGCAAAAGGGATTGTAGAGATACTCTTTTCTGCAGAGAGGATTATTATTACCTATTTCCATAAAGTCTGAGACAACTGGGAGCCCATCTGTTTATTAACATTCATCGCCACATGGGCAGCTTGTTCTTTCAAGTGTCTTCAAGAACTGCCACCAAAACTAGTATTTCTGAATGCAAGTTCCTAGTTCCTCATGCCATGTGTTCAAAAGATGATCAATGGAAAGGAATTACCTATTCAGAGAAAACAGTGAGTTTGGAAAAAACCCTGAGATATACCTCTTGTGAGTACTGACTAGAATCCAATTTACAAACTCTTCAGTGTTACCTGAAGCCTCTGCCACACACCACAACAGGCTCAGGGGATTTTTCTACCAGCCAGAGTGGGAGGCAAAGGAGTCATTTTCCAATTATGCCGTGCCTGAAGTGTTCAGCTCACTACAGGAAGTCCATAGCCACCAGCTACCAGTCATGATCAGCATACTATAATGGCATTTAGTTTTTCCCATGGGACATCTGGTGGCTCAGATGTGTACTATAATAATTACCTTTAACTTAAATGGGTAATTTTTACCTCTTAGAGACAAAGTTATTAATTTTCCATCTCTGTGGAAAATCAGTTATATATAAAGCCTACTGGAACCTACTCCAGTTACCTTCCCTTGGGTGTTGCATTGGTCACTCCTGCTTGGAATGAGTCTCTACTGCCAGGGAGAGCTGTTTGTCAGGAATGTTAATGACAGTCTAATAAAGAGGAGTTTGATTTTAAAATAGGAGAAAAATGAACATTTAGTACAATAAAGAAAAAGCAACAAAAGGCAAGGCAGAAGATTCTTGGGAAGCGGTGACAAGGGACAGGAAAATGAAAGGTATCGTGTTCATCACAAGGGCTGTTCATTGAGGTCACTGTGATGAATCAAAATACAGTAAAGATCAAACATCTTCCATCACAAATTTGTTCAGTTTCTGGTTATGCTAAATTTTAGACTGTCACCATAGATCATCTGTAGAAATAGAGAAGTTCCACAGTCTTGTTGAATCACAATGCCCGGAATATACTTTCAGAACATATGAGATCTGATTTTATTTATTTACAAGTTAAGAGTTTGTTAGAGTAGTTAACCTTCTATTGGAAGGTTATGTCCTCTTCTCCAGAAATCATTCCTCAGTTTTCTAATATGTTATCCTATTGATTTATTTTCAGTTTCCTCATATTTATATGCTGACTTTTCACACTGCAACAATATGGGTATTAAAGAGCATGAACAAGTTTTTCCCCTCTTCAGGCTATTTAACTTCAACAAGTGAGAACTGAAAGTGATTATTTTTGACAAGTCTTCACTCTGCAGGCTACCAATAGCTAGATAACTACCCTTGTGAAAGAAAACATACAGTTTATATGCATGATATTTTTTCTGTCCAAATGAAGATGTCAGCAAGATCTAAACACTTCAAGTTAGTATATAACAATTAATCTTGGAGTTAGTAAATTTAACAACCTAGAATATGCATGACACAACCTTGGTGGGGACCATCCTTAATTATAATAGAAAAATTAATCAAGTTCCTATGAAAAACAAAAGACAATAGTCCTGTAGCCCAGAAGTCCTACTCAAAGTTTAGAGGACTATGCACTGCTTAAGACACTGCAAAGTGTCTTCTTTCAAATTTGGCCTTTTTTTGGTGCTATTCTGTATGCTGTGCTCCCTAACGGTGGAGTTAGGTAGCCTTGTCCTATTACTGGCTTCCACAAACATCCAGCGCTTTAATTTTCATCAAAAGCAGTACCACTGCTTATCAGTCCCTTGGAGTTTTTGGAGGTTGCTCTTTCCCCAGTCTTTTTTTTCTAGTCAGTGCATGCACATGTGTGTAGACACAAATGCATGTATGTATGTAGGTAGGCAGATGTTTTTATATATATATGCACATATGAAATGAAGTCCAGAGTCACAGCTTTAAGAGTTTGTTTGGACCTCTGCTAAACAAATGCCCAAACTTTTTGACCCTCTCACACCTATTACTCTCACCATTTCCACAACCAGTGTCAGGCTAAAGCTTTTCTCCATCCAGAAACCCAGCTTCAGACACGAGTGAGTTCCTGTGGATACTGAAATGCTGCTAGCAGGAGAATTTCTGAGCTTCTTGCATTAATTCTGTGAGAATTTTTCCTTTACCACACAAGTTATGAAAACAGTAAGATAGGTTTTGTAAATAACTTTCACATCTGGTGTTTTTTGTTAAGTTCTGTTTATAGTACGTTGAATAAATAGTTTGAAGTGGGTGTCTAGGACTTTAGCCAACCACCCCAGGACAAGTGTGAACACTGTCCAATGGTTTTATGGAACTAGGATATATAAATAGTATTGTAAATTAATAAATAATTCATTCTCTCGCTAAACTTCCGTGCTGCTGCATCATTTGGTCCCTCCTAATACAGCCACAGGTTCCCACACATCTACAGGCCAATGGTGTTTCCTGGACAGGATTTCTTCCCACAGGATATCTTGGGAAGAGGAGATGTATCTCACATGGCAGGGAGGAAGAGTTCACACACAGGATATCCGTCCGTGGCATCTGATGTCATACATCTTCCTCCTCATGAAGAGGGTGGCTGGAGGCTCTCTTGGGCTCTCCTGTTTCTGTTTGTATCATTCATCAGCCTGACGCTTGTCTGCTTCCAGTGAATGCCAGGGAAGAACTCCAGGGAGTCCAGAAGAAATGTGGACAGTGGACAAGTGACTGATTTTAACTGCTTACAAACTCCATGTGAGTTATGAGCCACAGGTCATCTACCTCTGCATTCAGGTCCTAATTGAAGACATTTGAGTATCTTGAGTTCTGCAGTTTGTGGCTGTGCATTTATCCCATAATCTATCGCCTTGGTTCCTGGGCTGTATTTACCCATGAATAGAAAAGGCAAAACCAGGGTTTGTGTGTATGCGGACATGTCGGGGTGCATGTGTGGGCAGACACCAAGCCTCAGGAGAAATTTCCTTGGAAAGGACAGCACCTCCAGCTAATTCTCCAAACGACCACAGAGTTGAAAAACCACAGAGCTGTTTAATTTAGACAGTGCTGCAGGCCTTTCCAGGGCACAGTGGCACAAGCATATCTCAGCTTGCTGAAAAGCAGCTCATTTATGGAGTTTCATGGCTGCACTGGTGATTCTGCCCAAACACAAAGCCCAGTGTGTCTCCTCTACAAGTCTGGTTAGATTTCTTTCTTTCCCTTCAATCCACGCTAATTTTCCTCATTAAGAAAACTTCTTGCAGAATACATTCTGGAGGCCTACAAGCTGGAACAGTGCCAACTCTATTAGCAAAACCTTCAGTCCTTTGCCAAAGAGGCCTGAAATGGCCAGCGCTCAGCCCAGAGTGGCAGCACAACAGCCTTCTCTGATCCCAGCCATAAATCATGGCAAGTACAGGTAGGAGAGAAAAGTGCTTAACCCAAATCTCTGGTCACATAGAGAACCATAACTCAACATCACTGCATAGTGCCATGCACAGAAATAAACCAGGGGCCAACACAGCCCCCAAGAAAGCACAAAAAATTCATGTCACTGGGACTTCTGTGAAGGAGGACTGTGACTTCTGTGCACATCCAATGTTACTTTTCATGCTTTCTCTTATCCCAAATAATCTAAAAAATCAGAGCTGGATATAGGTCCAACCCACAAACTGTGTGTTACGTCTCCATGAGATACAAGGCATATGTTCTCCATAGGGGAAGTGCAAGACTGTTGATCATTTCCTAGGGAAAAATGAGGTGCTTTCCACCCAGTATGTTTTCAAGCTGAACCACTGAGCATCTGGAAAACATTCTCTCCTGTGTTCTGCCACTGTACTTGCTATAGTTACACACAATGTATTGAATTAACTTACACACTTGGGTCTGGTGAACAAGTATTTAAAGATTATGTTTTTCTTTCTGTTACTTAGACCAGCACTAAGTTCTATTTCAGCACATGAGGGCTATGTACACTCAGTCTTACAGCAGCCTAAAAGATTTCAATCAGGGTTTTTAATTTTTAAGGGAGTTCTCAAGTGATCGCTCAGTGAACCTGTCATGGCAATAAGAGATGTCTTCCTGTTTAAACTGGCTGAAGGGATTACTACATGCTGTCTTGCTGCTGACTTCTCCTGCAGAAAACCCACAGGGATTGCTTGGGAAAGAACACAAATCCATGGCCATCTGCCTGTTAGACAGATGTGCAAGGGAAAGCCAAGAACACGCCAATATTTAAATGCTACAAGGAGTTACCTGTGTCTTGGAGAGCCTCACTGAGGAGAAGTCTGAGCAGCAGACCCAAGGCTTTATTTCCCCCCAGCTACCCCTACTCCTCACAGAGATTTTGACTGCTAACATAATCAGTTTTCCCAGCAAGCATAAAAAATGGAAATGTTTCTGACTGCATTCCACAAAGTGAAACCTTTTGGTCCATCCCAGCCCATTTCCAAAAAGCCATGACTAGCTCCTGGGAAGGACAAGCAGGCATCCTGCACCCTTTCCACTCCAAGCCCCTGGGGTGCTCCAGTGCCCACAGGCACCTCGCCCGGTACTGACCACTGCTGAGAAGCAAAGCTCCCTGCTGAGTTCAGAGAACCTCAGCCAGGCTCTGTTCTTCCTGGTACTTCCTTAAGCTTGGGGATCAGGTCTCTCCTGATTTATTTAAGGAGACATATCTCACCTGGTAACAGGGCAATACCTTGAGCCACAGCTGCCCTTCTGCTTTATTGACCCCCCCCCCCCCAATTCCTGCTCACTGTGGGGCTGAATACAAACTGTGAAGCAACTGGAAATTCAGCAATACTTATAAAGTATTATTAATACATGATAACTTGCTAGTTGAATATTTCAGCATGACCTTCTTTGCTGAAAATTGTTAAATGCTATTTTTAATTAACCGTCAGTATTAATATATATTTAGAAATCCTCTAAAGCGGTTGGTAATTCCATGATCAAGCAAGCAGCGTAGAGCAAAACGCAATCTCCATTATTTGCAGTTTACTTCTCAAAGAAAGTAAAAGAAAAAAACAGAAAGAGAAAGAAAAAAAGAAAGAGAAAAAAACAGTCAGTGGCCAAGAGTGTCCCAGTAGGTGGGGGCTTGACAGAACATGAGCACAGGGATGTAGGATGTTCCCCTGATGCTGCAGGCTGGGAAATGAAACCACGGCCCTGCCCGTTGTCCCTTCTTCCCAGGGGACACCAGTGCCAGTGGAGCCACAGGGATGTTTTCCTTGGAAAGGCACACAACAGAGTTTAGGTTGCACACATACAGTCTTGCTTTTCATCAGTTTTTAAATGATCTGTTAAAGACAGAACTCACAGTACTGTTCTTACAGTGAAAGAGGGAAAATGTCAAAGAGAAAGCAAGTGAATATAATTAAAGTGTATGTAGGAAGTAAATACAGGTCACTACTATGAGACTAAAACACTCAAGTGGAGCCAAATATGTCAAGATCAAATTTCCCCACCAAAAGCCATAGCCATACTCTTTCATGCCAGAACCTGAATCCACAGAAGTTAATCCTTGTACAAACACTATGCCATGTGTATGGCACTCTTCAGCAATAGTCATTGCTCTTCTATTATGCTGAAGAAACACTTTGGTGGCAAAAATACTTGCTGAGCCTCTGGTTGGAGAAGTTTATAAGTTGTACATCTCAACTGTCCTGGAACTGAAAATCCATCAAAATGAGAAGCAGTAAGTCATGAGTTTAGTAATAATAAACAAATTGTTACTTTTTTAACCACTCTGCTTTCACTTTTTTGAAAGTCCTATCTATGCATTTTGTGCCCATCCAAGCTCAGTACAGGGCCAAATACACTTAACACTGCTGACAGTCAGAGAAAACACAATCCTGAGGCAAATCCTAAGGGAAACTCTTAGATCAGAGTCCCTTGAAGATTTGTAGGCCTTATTTACGCAACTTCCCTTTGCCAATAAATCTCAGTTAGAGGCCAAGCTCCAGAGAGAAACCCTAGTGAATCTTGCATGCCCACACTGCCTGATCACCACCTGGGAGCAGATCTCAACCAGCAACATCATCTCCCAGAGATCCCAACTGCTTCCCTATCACTCATGTCTCAGTTTTTTCTGTTCTCCCAGTAGACGCAATGATATCACCATGAAAAAACACTGCTGCTGCCAGTCCTATGGATGCCCAGATCTCTGGGGAGCTCTGCAGAACAGTTATTGCTGTTAGCAAACATCCTAGAAAATATACACTTCAGGTAGAAAATGCCTTCCCTATTCCAATCTATCTCTAAAGAAAAGAAATTTCTCTTTCTTGCTCATTTGCCATTGTTCTCTCTGCCACATAAACAAGTGCTACAGGGGAAAAACTGCAATAAAGATCCCTCTTCAGAGAAGCAGAACAAATCCTGTTGTTACTGCAAAGATTTAAAAAAGAAAAAAACCTGCACACTGAACAACAAATTAAAGTGGTAAACAAAACATACTAATGTTTTTCCTAAGTTTTCTATTGATCCTCAAAACGCTTCAGTCGTTGCACGCAGAATTTTAAGTACTGTATTGTCTTTAAAACATAAGGATCATCATAATTTAAAGACAAATTTGATTTTCTGGGTAAGGAAGCAGCACTCAACTTTTGAACATGAGTGATTTTCATTTAACAGATAATTGAGTTTGTAAGTCAAGTTTTACAGTAACTAGGTCTACAGAGCTGAGGGTCTGAATGTCAGAATTACAATTGCGTTTTTACATGTGAGCACCATTCTCTAACAGCAGCTCCACAGCCCCTTAGCAACTCTCAACTCAATGCCTTTAGGGCAGGACTATTTTTCCTAAGTTGTCTGGTGCACCTCTTAATTCAGGGGCAAAGGACAAAGACAGCAATAAAATCTAAAATCATGGATTGAGGGTCCATTCTTGGCTTTGGAACATTGTTGCCACTGCAGCAGCTTTAGTTCCTTGCACTCGCAGCACTGCTTTGCTGCCTGGTTGCCCATCAGTCCTGAGTCTTGAGGACACTGGCCTTCACTACAGCCTTGATTTGCTCAGGGGGAGAAGCCTGGCAGCAGCCTGCAGATGAGATCCTGGGGAGGAGATCCTGGGAATGAGATCCTGGGGAGGAGATCCTGGGAATGAGATCCTGTAGGACACAGCCAGGGCCATCTGGCTGTGGGGTCTCCACTGCTCCTGAGAAACTACCACAACACCAAAACAACAAGTGATTCCTCCCACACTAGCATCAAGTCATACCTTGCCAAAAGTCTACAAATTCTCCAGCCATAATTATTTTGTCTTAAAGTGGTAGGTGTTCCACCCCATAACAAGATCCCTAATCTTGTAATTAAATATCCACAGCTCTCTCACAAAACCAGCACCAAGGATTATTGTGTTCCAGGAAGAATTCTCCCCAAAGCTTAAGCAGAATGTAAATTAAACTACACGTTTTTATGGAGGAGGAGGAGGAGGCTGGCATAGGGAAAGGGGGAAAAGTGTTACAAGGGGAACAGTGGGTTTTCAAATTCATCTAGTTTGATACAGTGTATTATTAGAGACAGATAAAATTTAAACTATTTTGGTGGGCTAATTGCATTCTGATTTGAAAGGATGATCACATATCACAAAATTCAAGTCAGGTTCCTGTATTCGAATAAATGAACAACATTCACAAAACCCACTAACGGCATCACAAGGTGATTATGGAAACATTCGTTTCAAGCACAGACATTTATCACCGAGTTAGTTGCTTTTCTTTTTTAGTAGTGAGAGGATAGCTGCTATCCCATATACCATATAAAGTCTTAGGTTTCTAAGACCTTGCTGCTGTAATGTTCAAGCTTTTCAAAGCTTTCAGTGCCTTTGTCTTCCTAGCAAATCTAAAAGCTTTGGAAAATCTCATAGTCTAGAATAGAGAAAAAAATGGAACACCCTATCCATGGGGAAATAAAAGAATTTTGAAGCATCCCACTTCAAATCATTGCTGAGACAAAAGATACCTCCTCCCTCATCCTCCTTTCTTGTTTTTGCAAGAAAAGAATCCCAAAAATTTCAGTTTCATGAGAATCAGTACAGACTTTCTAGATCTCTGGGCATCTGAAAGCATCCACAGAAGGTTTTCGGGGTAGGCTGTAACAGAGATACACATTCAATTCAAAAGGTGGCTGCTGGATCCTCTGCTCTACAAGAAAAAACAAAACTTTTTTCTATGGAGGCGCCGCCGCCGATGCGCCACCCTGGTCTCCCGAAACTGTCCCCCCACAGCCCGCCGGTAGCCAGCTGGTCAGCGGAGGAACTTCAAACGAGTTCCTCCCTGAGCCGATCACGGGCTCAAACCCACGCGCCCGGGGGTCGACCGGCCCCCTTCTTCCAGAGACTTCTGTATCATCAGCGATCCTGTCACGTCAAGCTGTCCCCCCGCCCCAGTGCAGAGATCATTGGTTGTACGTACCCCGATTCCTCCCTCCTGCCTGCTCCCCATTGGTTTACCCTGTACCCCTGTCGCACGCGGACACGAAAGGAACACACAGACACTTGCTCAGAGAGAGAGAGGAAGCCCAAGCTGGAAGCCGGAAAAGCCTCTCGGCTGGGGGGTCTCGTTTATTTTATAGACTTTTAGAAAACCTCACTGATGGGATAGTCAAATTACTGCCCTTCAAATACATAGGTCCAAGGAGAGATCTGTCAAATGTCTCCGCCTTGAGAGAAGGAATGAAAACATCTTAGCAGTTAGACATAACATGGCTTATGTTTACAGAACGAAATGTGAGAACTTTATTTACAGAATTAAAAACATTGAAGAACTGTGAAAAGCAAGGCAACATACCCCCCCTCTCCTCTCCGCGGTCCCATAAAAACCCCATGCTTGTCCAGAGAGGTCGGTTATTTTCCCTCCTCCACGAACTTTCAATAAACCCTCCCGTGGATGGCAAAGGGAAAATCTCCCCCCGTGTTTCCTTTGTCTCGGGGGTCTGCGGGGCTACGATACCACCGAACGTGAGCCAAGCCCGCTCCGAGCGAGCAACAAGGTTCACGCGGTATCGATTCCCCGGCGGCAGAGCGGAGCTCGCACCGCGTGTTTCTGAAGCTCTTCAGCACTTCAAACTAACCACCACCCTGCTGTGGCTTTTAGGTAGAAAGAGGAGAAGGCCCAGAATTACAAAGGGGCTCCTTAGGCTTGGACCACCTTATTTTGAGCCTCCAGGCATGGGCCTCACAATCCAAGTGCTGATTTTAACATTCACATTTCTTATAATTTTGTAATAATTGCTACAGCCAGCACACTAGCCATGACTCAGAACTGTGCCAAGCAACAGAAAACATGAAGGAAACATGTGTCTGAAGTCACAGCCCTAGTGAGTCTGCTATTATAAAATTCTATTTCAACACCTGAAAGTCACTCCTGGGCTTCTGCACTGCAGTATTTGACAGCCAGTAAGCAAATCCCAGCTTTTCTCTGGCAGGGATGGAAGAGGTGGACATCCAAATGCACTTTACACAGTGATTTTCATGCAAAACACACAGCTGTTCCCTGGGAATTAGGACTTTGATTTTCACTGAAGCATCCATGTGAGCATCCAGCAGCAAGCCATGAAAGCAGACTTATTCTTGCTCACCCCTTTCCTGGCCCTGGAGCTCCCACTGCAGTTTTCTCACACACAGAGCAGGACAGCACACTTCCCTCTGATGGCCACAGGAACAGGAAAAACAGAAAAATGGTGCAGAAAGTCACAGCTCTAATTTGATCTGACTTGAAACCCTGCTGGCCAGTCCCCCCACTGTGCATTGCAGCAGCAGAGTCCCCAGGACTCTTCTCTTTCTTTTTTTAACTTCAGTTTCCCTCAGGACAACCTGATATCACTTCAGTTTTATTCCCAGACTTAGAGGGTTTTTTGTTACTTCACTTTGAAACACTGCACTGAATTTACATCAGAACATGTTACAGCTTCACTTTTTCGGCTTTCTTGTTTTGTAGCTGTATGTTTTCAATCTTTTTTTCTTTTTCTTTTTGCCCCCAAAAGGACCTCATGGTGGCAAATCCAATCAAGTTCCAGTGCTGCAATCAAGCCATATTACTGCTGTGATTCCAGTGTGTGTTCCCATGTGCAAAGCCATTACTGCATCGTCTCCCTAACACTGCATTGCAAGGTTTTCTTTTAATCATCAGGAGCAGAGTGATCTGGTTTGTTCCTTTGATAATATCATATACATGGGAGAGCACTGGGAACTCCTGCTCCTCCATTAAACACCACAGGAGTCTATGTAATTTGCTTGCTCATTGCTTGGAAAAGCACAGAAATTCACCTTCATTTTCTAAGATTTTCTGTAGGAGCCTCGTGACATATTCCAAGGGCTGGTAGCAGGGGGACAGCTATGAATGTCACACCAGCTCCCCTTCATATAAGAAATCCTTAAGATAATTTGATCCATATATTCATGGTGTCAGATTAGGTCTTAATGCAAGGCTATTGCCTCACACTCTCAGCTTCAAAGGCAGAGAGGTACAAGAGTTCACAGCTTTTCCCACTGTTGTATTTTTTCCCCTTTCCCACACTTCAACATAATTAAACCCCTTCTTTTTGAGGGAGTGCTCAGATCCAGCACAGCCCCAACAGTATGCCCACATCTAGGTGAAGGCTGCAGGAAAATCCGTCATCCCAAGGACAGAATTTTGTGCAACTAAAAGAGCTAGGCCCAGAAAAAACCCCAGCTCTTTGTGTTTGTCCTGTGAACATGGAGGGAGGTGAGAATGACAGGCCATAGCTCCCAGCACCCTTCCACGCCTGGCTGTGAGGATAAAATACTCATGAGTTGGTAACAAGCCCAGCAGTCTCCTCTAGGCTGGAGCTATCAATCATCTCCAGCACAAGCTCCACACAGTGTTTGCAGAGAAATCCAAGAGCACTAAACCATCCCAGCCAGCTTTACTAATTATTTTCTCTTTTGATTTTACATAAGTGAAGTTACCTGAGCCATAGCTCAGGTGTGCTCACATTTTCTAGATGTGCCTTCCAATTGGACTGGCTCAAAATAAGCACCCAAAAAGCCTCAGGAAGGCTCTTAATTATTCTGCAAAATAAGGATATTCAAACTTTTCAAGTGGCTATTTTCTATTTTCTCTGCTCCACAAATTCTAACTCATCCATATATGTTATTTCTCTCCTTCAAAGTAAGAGTTGTCTATAAATGGAAGAAGAGTTCAAAAATGGCACCACTGCTGTTAAAGCGTGAGCAGACTATACTAGCAGCACTTTTTAAAAATATGTTTGTGGATTGCCTAGAAACTCCAATGAGTAGCAAGCCCTTACTATGCTAAGTTGTACAGAAACACAGAAAAAGCCTTGCTGCAGCCGCACAGACTTGTAGGCTAGTAGTTTGTTCTTTTTACTCCAACATCTTGACTCACTGCCATACTGCTGCTGGCTGGGATGATAGTTTTAGCCTCTCCTACAGCAAAGAGTAGAAATTTGTAGGAAAAAAATTGCTTTTATAGTTACTGCTTGTAAATGCAGTTACTATCAACTGTACTAGTTACAGTGACAACTAATGGCTGATAAAAACCAGACTTCCTGCCTTTTTTGAAGCTAGAAGCAGTTGTAATGGCATAAGAAAAGAAAGACCAAACAGATCTATTCTCTCATTTCTAGGTGGAAGTTGTTGGAAGCTCTTACATCAGAAGTTTATATTCAAGGTAGCAATGGTTCATGGTCCTATTTCCCAAAAGTTTCTCAAATGATTGATAGTGTACTTCATCATTAAACTTACAGCACAAAGCCATATTCTGCAGCAAAATTAAAGCTGGCTTAAATCAGTTTATTTCTCCATACCTCCCACTTTTGCAGGCTGAAATGCTCTCTTAGTGCCTCCCTTTCTAATCAGTGCCGTCAGCTGAAGCTTTCAAATGTCACACAGCATTTAGCCCATGATGGGGATTATTTCTTTCAAGTATTTTAAGCAGAAATAAAACCGGGTATGATGCAAATGGCATGAATAAAGGGTGCAGTGTGCAATCTGCACTGCCTGGAACAGGCATGTGTCAGCTAAGCTCTTGGTGCTGTCAGGAAGCAAGTCTCGGACTGTTGGATCAGGATCTGCTCATCCTCCATGGGGCTGCCCAGGTGATCAGCCTTGCTGGGTGCTCACTTAGGTTTCTCAGGGCAAACGGAGCAGGAAGAGAGATGAAGGAATGCTATTTTGGGCAGCAACCATGAAAGATGGCACGACTGAGACATGGCTCTTACGTAAACACTTTTATCCTGTTTTACAAAGCACCTTCTCCTAACAACCTGCCCATACCAAGAGCTGGGTCGTGTTTGAGCTCCGTGGCTGCTATGTTCCTGCTGGAGCTTAAATGTGCTTTGTATCCATCTCAGGGAGTAACAAGCCCCTCTCTGGTGCAGGTGTGAGCTGGTCCCTGCCTGTAAGATGCATGTTTGCAGAAGGGGAGGTCATGCCCACAGGAACAGTGTGAGGAGGTACCACCCTCCCTAGAAAGGCACTGTGCTCCACTGGCTGCAGGAGTTCCTTTTCCAGAGCCTTCCATTGCTCTGAAGTGCCTTCTGCAACAGTGTGCAAATTCTGAATGCCACAGACTCGCCACTTTTACCTCTTTCTTTTAAAGTCATGTTAGAAATGATGGCTGCACACCCATATTATTTGTTGGGACTCTTGCTAAATGTTTGCATGACATTAACCTACTGGCTCATGTTTTGGCCCCAAACATGAATATCAGCAACGTTGTTCCAGGCAATATCGCATGAATCCTGCTGCTTTCTGGGAAATTTAGGAATGCACACTTGATTTCACTGCTGCTCTTGCTTCTACTGCACCCCACCTACCTTTTCACTTAAACTTCTCTGATACATGGAATGATTTTGGTGCATGGATAATGGAGGTGAAGAAAATTTAGTCTTAATATGACAAAAACAACCCAAGGTGTAACAATTCTAGCCCTACCAGATGTGACAGACCAGGGAGAATTGAAGAAAAGATTTTTCCTTTAAAAAAAATAATGTATTCTCCTTCTGCAGCATTTCAGAGCCAGGATGGCACTAAGAAAAAACATCTGCTTCCATTTTGATTTTGGATCAGGATCCTCTCTGTAGGAGTTAAAAACAACCATCTGGAGTTGGTCCAAAGTCTGTTTGGAAATCAGTGGGAGCCTTTACACCATTTCTGGTGCGTGTTGGAACAGCTCATTGGCTCCCAAAGAACAATTCTAAAGATGAAGAACATCCAAACCCTAACTCACAGTTTTACTGATTCACAAACAACTTTTACTGTGCAAAAATGTTTATAGTGGCTTTTACTTCTTTATCTGGGTTTTCCCATATCTTGACATACCTAAATTTCTGCTGGAAAACAGAGCAGCAGTGACTGAATCAACAGCTGCACTTTAGTGATAAGGGATTAATTAACAAGTTATGAGGGCTGTTGCTGTTCAGTGTCTGCTAACTAAACTAAACTTCTGTGGCTATGAAGGCCTAACTCCAACTAGCCATAGCAGTACGTCATACTGTACATTTATGGAGTTTACTATCACCTCTTTAATTCTGATGCAGCATTTGAAGAAGAGAGAAGGAAGAGTTTGTGATTGCTGATGCCCTTTCTTTTTCAGTATAGCCCAGTGAATAGCAACTGTTCCAACTTACATTGAACCAATAAATGATCAGTGAAAAACATAATTAAGCATATTTGCCATTCGTGCAACTGTGGGCTGGGGAGTTGCCTGTTCCTTCCATGACAGACAAGCGCTATGAGGATGTTCCAGACATTAATCCATACTCTCAGCTGTTGAGATACTTGGGCAGAAGCCTGCAAACCCTGCTGTTGTTGCACATTGGAAGAACAATATAAAACCAGCAGTCTTGGTGGAAGTTGTAGAGAAACATGACTTTTCAAGTGTATTGGGTTTGTGTGGCCAGGTTTTGGTATGGTGGGGCTACAGGGGTGGCTTCTGTGACTTCTGTGGCTTCAGCTGCCAGAAGCTTCCTCCATGTCCTGTAAAGCCAACACCATCCGGCTCCAGGACGGAGCTGCCACTGGCCAAGGCTGGGACAATCAGGAATGGCGGTGACACCTCAGGGATAACAGATTTAAGAAGAAGGTCTTGCGCAGTTGTAATTGGGTCCAGAGCAGAGCAGGGTGAAGATATGTGAGAAAACAGCCCTGTAGATACCCAGGGCAGGGCAGGAGGAAGGGCAGGAGCTGCTCCAGGCGCCAGAGCCAGGATTGCCCTGAGATTCCGTGGGGAAGGCCATGGGGATGCAGCTGTGCCCCTGCAGCCCATGGAGGGCATGGGAGTGCAGAGATCCACCTGCAGCCCCTGGAGGAGCCTAAGCCAGAGCAAGGGGGTGCCCAAAGTGGGTTGTGATCCCTTGGGAGACCCACACTGGAATGGAGTCCTGGCAGGGACCTTGTGGACCCATGGAGAGAGGACCCCACACTGGAGCAGGTTTGCTGGAAGGACTTGTGACCCAGGCTGGAGCATCCTGTGCCTGAAGGACTGACCCCGTGAAAGAGTGACCCATGCTGCAGTTCATGGTTGGACTCCGGATGGAGAAGTTCATGGAGAACTACATCCCATGGGAGGGACCACACACTGGAACAGGGGAAGGACTCCAACTCCCCTCCCTGAGCAGCAGTAGAAATAACATGTGATGAACTGACTCCCGCACCACTGGGGTAGGAGGTAGAGCTGGGAAGGAGGGAGCGGTGGGGGGAAGGTGTTTTTAAGATCTTATTTTACTTCTCACTATCCTGCTCTAATTTTGCTGGTAATAAATTCAATTAATATCTCTAATTCCAGCCTGTTTTGCCCATATTGTATTTGCTGAGTGATCTCTCCCAGTCCTTATCTCAACTCATGAACCCTTTGTTGTATTTTCTCTCCCCCGTCCAGCTGTGGAGGGGAGAGACAGAGAGGCTTTGGTGAGTGCCTGGCATCCAGCCAGGGGCAACCCACTTCACCAAGCTAACTTGCAGATCCTCTTCCTGCAGCATTTGATGCCCATTCAATATCCTAGTGAAGGCTGAAATGGCCTCAGGATCTTTTATCTTGCAGTATCTGCTGGAAGCCCTTGGGCTGTTCCATCCCTGAAGACAGAACAGCCCAAACTGACACAGCAGAAAAAGCGATAAAGCCACAAACATGGCTGAACAATTTCATCAGGCTGATGCACCAGGGAAGGAACAACATATTCTTTCCAAATTATGTGGTCTACTCTTCATCTTTGCCTGTCCTCAGGAGAAAGAGCAATAAAGACAGAGTGTGTCTTCCAGGGAAAGCACTTACACACATACATATTGGACTATGAATTGAGATCTACACACAAAGTCCTCACACTCAGCCATGCCCAGAACACCATCAAACATTCCTCATCTTCATGGCTATTACGTTAGACACTTCTCAGCTTATCATTCACCTGAACACTCATATAAAGAGACTACTCATCATCTTTTTAGGACTTCCCAATGCAGCCAGACACACAAAACATATTTTCTCCTTCTCTTTCTTGCAGTATTCACGCATGGGCAAGGACTCCGCAACATGGTGGTAAAGATGCAAAGACTTTATTGCGTATCCAAAATTCCCTTAAGTACCAATAGAAAGACAGGAAATCACCTCATATAAACAGGAAAGATGTTCACCTCAGTGTTCCCCAATCACCTGGAATATTTCCCAGACATTGCCTATTATGGTGAAAGGTAAACAATACCTTACAAGGTCACAAACTGCAATTATCACATCTCATAGGGCTGACACTGTCCAGAAACCCACAATGCTCTCTCAGCCCATCCCCGGTGACCTGGCTGTAATCCCAGGGTCACCTCCGGGTCTGAGAACGAGGCTCTCTCTTTGGCCGACAAGGCCTAATCTCTCTTCCAGCACACAGTGTAGCCCAACACTTTCTGAAGGCTTTGCTAAAGTCATGGAAGCTGGAGAAGTCCCATGGAAGCTGGGGAAGTCCCAGCATTTGCTGCAAGGTGAATTCACTGACCTGTTTAATCACACTGGAGACAGAGGTGTTTTGGTGCAGCAGGTCAGTAAAACGCTGTGTGCCTCTGCATCTATTTGCACACAATTTCCCAGGTGAGACTAGATATTTACTAGAGGTTTCATTAATAAGATCATTTGGAGATGCTTTTAATTCTGATCCACGACCAGTAGAGAACCTGAACATATTTATTCATATCAGCTAGACACATTATGGTCATGGCAACCTGGGACACAGACAGAATTCTGACTTTGCTTTATATTGCTGACAACCCAGATATAGCTTCTGCTCCCTGTTATTCTTTGCCATACAATGCTGGAGCTGCAGCAGCTTCACAGCAGCCTGTGCTGGGTATGTACCTCTCTTCACAATGAAGGGAAGGTTGCAAACAGAGTGACAACATGTTGCTGCCAAAAGTCATGTACCATTTTGAAGGCTTTTACAAGCAAGTTAAAATTTAAATCAGAATGAGTGGGTGAACTCAGTATATAACACCATAACTAATTGCACTCAATTGTCTGTTTCTTAAGAAATTACCCATATTTCAGCATGAATTATGGCCATGTCATATGGCACTTAGCCGCCATATATCCCACTGCTCCTTCCTCAGACCGATATTGCTCCACTTCAGTGGCAGAGACACAGATGAATAAATCCGAGTTGTGTGGGAGACAAGAAAGGTCTTCTAGAATAAATAAACGGCCTTTGTTCACTTTTGTTCCCTGATTCACGGAAAGCACTTTGGGAAATGTACAGCTGACACAAAGACAAGAACAAGTTACGTAAGCTTCGTGTGGACAACGCCTGATCCACATGCTGATTGGTCAAAGGAGCATGTGGACAGCAGCACAGAAGATATGTATGGCACACGGCCAGCGTGTATTTGTTTAGTTAACAAGAATGCTAACAAGTACAATTTTAGCCAGAGTATTTTTAGCACCATATAAAAGCCTAGTGTAGTCCTACAATACATAAGGCCTTGCATGATGGTAATAAACAATTCTCTTTGCAAGAAGAAGCAAGAGTGTCTGTGCCCTCATTTGCTACAAAGTTGAATATATACCAGATTTATTTCCAGACTAGCCAGATTTTCAAACAGAAATATGTATAGACAAAGCCCAGCAACTCCTTTCCACAACTTCTCTGGCACAGCCAAAGACTAGAAAAGCAGAGAGGAAGGAGCAAAGGATGTGGCCCCATGGCTATGGCAATTGGTGCAGCCTTCAGGAAGGACATTATCAGACATATAGTTGACTGGCTGTCTCCGGATCTGCCAAGAATTGCAAAAGCAAGGGCGCTTTACAGAGCATCTTTTTGCAAGTGGTCAGTCCAGCACTGGAGTAGCTGTGGCGGCTCCTCATTGTGCCCATGGATATCAGAGTGGGCTCGGGAGCTGCAGTGGCTGCAAGCTCCAGTGGTCACTAGTGGTGTCCCCCAGGGATCAGTGCTGGAGCTAGTCCTGTTTAATATCTTCAC
>VXBT01000750.1:73929-84608 GCA_013400235.1 Oriolus oriolus | reverse complement strand
TGGCCAAGAAGGCCAATGGCACCTGGCCTGGAGCAGGAACTGTGGCCAGCAGGACCAGGGAAGCCATTCTTCCCCTGTACTCGGCACTGGTGAGGCCATACCTTGAGTGCTGTGTCCAATTCTGGGCCCCTCAATTTAGGAAGGATGTTGAGATGCTCCAACGCGTCCAGAGCAGGGCAACAAGGCTGGTGAAGGGCCTGGAACACGAGCTCTATGAAGAACAGCTGAGGGAGCTGGGGTTGTTTAGCCTGGAAGAAAGGAGGCTCAGGGGACACCTCATCACTCTCTACAACTCCCTGAAAGGAGGTTGTAGCCAGGTGGGGGTCGGGCTCTTCTCCCAGGCAACGACTGACAGAACGAGAGGGCACAGCCTCAAGCTGTGCCAGGGGAAGTTTAGGTTGGACATCAGGAAAAAATTCTTCACTGAAAGAGTGATTGGGCACTGGGATCTGCCCAGGGAGGTGGTGGAGTCACCATCCCTGGACGTGTTTAAAAAAAGACTGGACGTGGCACTCAGTGCCATGGTTTAGTTGATGAGGAGGTGTTAGGTCATAGGTTGGACTTGATGATCTCAAAGGTCTTTTCCAGCCTAGTTCATTCTGTGATTCTGTGTCTCCAAACACCACAGACAGATCTAAACCAGGCCAGCACAGGAGAGAGGCAAATGTGACATCAATGAACAACCACAGCCCGACAGCCCCATCTCTCTATCAGGGCCCAGAGCACAGGTACACATTGTGTCCAGTAATTTAATGCACAAATCCATTGGATTTTTCAACCCATTCTCAAGCCCCAAATCCTTCCATGGCACTGCCCCTGGCATGAAGTTCTCTTTTCCCAAGCAAGTTGTGTTGTTCCAACCAGTAAAAATGCTCTCTAATGCCTGGCACATATATCAGCAAACTCAAGGCCAAGAGCTAATTGGATGGGGAAATCAAAAGCACACTTCACAAAAAGGTCCTGTTACTGGTGCATTACAGTCATTTTGAATCACAATTGCTTAAACTTGTTGCTAGGGGGCTGGTGCTGGTTAGCACTGGCCAGCCATGACCTTCTCAGAGAGAGCATCCCGCAGGGAACCACCCTTCCGAGGGCACTGGCAGGCCTTCCTGAGCGACAGGTGATCTCAGCAAATGTAGCAGCTTCTCAGCTACAAGCGATTTCAGCTCTCTGTGATTCAGCTCTTTGTGAGATCACCCCAGGCTAACTCAGGGGTAAAGAGAGACAAGAGCCTCGCATGGTGGTTCCATGGAGTAGCTTTATTGTCCAACCACCCAGACAAAGGGAAGGCCTGGAACAAGAGCTTCCACAAAGGGGAGGCCAGGCAGTGGTATATATGGGAAAGGAAGGGGGTGGGGTGGAAACCAATTAGCCAATGGGGTGCAGGCGGTTACCATGGGGAAGCAAAGAATGCTGGGTTCTCACCCTGACCCAAGTGGGGTGCTTAAGTCTGACTCCTCCAGGGGAGTGCAAAAGGCTCTTGTCTTGAGGGCCCACAGCCCTCCATATATACTGTCTCACAAAAGAGAGCAAAAAGCTATAAGAAGTGAAAATTTCTCACATAGCTAACAGATATAAAGAGAATTGATAAAAACTAATGACAATGCCAGAGAAAATGGTGATAAGTATAATGTTGAATAAGCTGTTTTTCACTCTCTCCTGCCTCAGGATACAGAAATATAGAGCCTAAAGAAAGATGTCACCAAGGTATCCAGGCCATGAAGTTCTCCTGTATGTTTCTTCCAAGCATTCAAAGAAAACTCATTGGAAAAAGCCTTGGCTGAATTGATCAGTGCTGCTTTTAACTTTATAACTTCTTGTGCATTGCATGCGTCCAGAACACTTCTGGCTGTACAGTGAGGTGCACACCAGTGAATGTGTCTCCTAGCAGCAAGAGCTGCATTTTATACTTCCCAGGACAAGAAACAATGATCATTCTTGTTACTGGGATGAAGATCAGGAACAGAGCAACACCCCAAAATTAAAAATGTTACGAAAATTGACCAATCCATGCAGTCCTTTTAAAAGATCATTTCTAACTAAATGTTTCCTTTGGTCGATGCTCACACTTCATTTCTTTCCTGCAGCAGCATCCCTCCCTTGCAGGAATCCAACAGGAATACTACAAAAGGACACTGCATGTGCTGCCATCCTTGACCAGGGCAGCTGGCACTGAATGCTGGGCCACAGATGATGTGGACACATCCTCCAGCACAGCAATGTTCCTGGACTGCCAGGAACCTAGGGCAGGAGATAGGCCTGGAGGTCAAGGATGAGCAGAAGGGTTCTGACTTCTCTGTTGGCTCTGCACACTCCTTCAGAGGGATTGCTCCCAGGAAGGACCAAGAGAAGCAAAGACCCTTTAAGCAGGTGGTACATTACTAATGGGATGCCAGAGTGTAAGAATTGAAGTGTCTTGAATTAAGGGACACCACCAATGGCAAGAAAAATTACGTGTCTGAAAGCTGAACGCTGTTACATGGCATCTGACCCCAAGAACTGAGGAGAGAACAGATGGGGGCCATTGCACTTCACCCTGGAACATTTGTCAGGGCAGTTTCTCTCCTTTCCTAACTTTATGCATCCTTTTTCTGGCAACAAGATCCCAGCTTCAGCTACTGAAACTAATACAAAGTCAGCCATACACATTGTCTTCAAGTGTGTGCAAGGAGAGAAAGTGGGATTAGAGAAAAAGAAAATCCACACCTGTACGACTGGAGGCTTTTGAGGTAGGTGCTGTCTGCCCATTCCCAACCCCAGCTGCTCTACCAGAAGCCAACAGTCACTTCTGTGCTGAAAAATGAGGCAACCATGCTCATTGCAGGCAGGTTGAATGGATTAAACAATTGAATTGTTGAAATATCAAAGTGACGCCCATAAAGATATTGCTGCCTTTCTTTTGAGCAACAGCAGAAAACTGGATTGTCTCAGATCCACTTAAAAGAGAGGTGAAATAATTTAAAAAAAAAAAAACTTCCCTATGAATATAGTTGATTTCAAAGCCTTTAGTACCAAAATATTATGATGCACATGCACACACTCACAGGCATCAGGGTAGGAGCTGTAACATCAGGTAAGAGCCCCTCTGGCTCGATCTCCTCTTTTAAGACAAAAGAGAGTCTTCTTGGATCAAGAAACAACACTAGTGAGAGATTCTACTGCTGCTGTGATCCCTTCTGACTTAAGCTGTAGTTACTCTGTGATGGGGATTATCTGAAAGACTTCATTTATCTGGTTTTCCAAAGAATTACAACTGTCTTCTTTTTCTAGAGGGATTTCTCACCTTTGTGCTTTCAGAGAAATGAGTGCAAACAGAGGAAGGCTGGAGTAACCAAACCAAGGACACCAAAACTCAGCCTGGTACAAAAATACCACAGCTGAGGTCACACTGCAGCAAATGATGTCCCCACTAACAGAAGAAATGGCCTGATGTGAAGCACAGCCAAGTGCAGATATGATACAAATGTAAGTGGAAAGCTCTGATAATGACCTCTGCCACAACTTTTTATTCCTCATAACAGAGACTAACTCTCTTCCACCTGTGATTGTCTTGGCCTGAGGTGCTAGAAAGGATAATATTGTTCTTCTAATAACAGCTCTTCCACAGACTTAAAAATGTCTCACATTAAAACTCTGTATTTTATATGATCCAAATAGATTTTTGTATCAAAGGGGAGAGGAATATGACAACTTTATAGTGAGCCATTTCTAGCAGATGAAGCTATGAACAGGGAAGAAAACCTACTTCAAAAACTCTTGAGAGAAGTGAGCACTTCTTTAGTGGTGGTATTAAATGCCAGTCCTTATATGAGATGAAATTTAACTGCCAGGATTCAATAGCTTTTAGACATCTAATTTTTAAACTCCATGCTCCACAAGACACCTGTGAATTATTATTGGGAACCTGAGAGAAGAGCCTCAGGGCACAGCAGATCCCTCCTGGTAAAGCTCTGATGAAGGCCATAATATTTGATACTAATATATGGTCTGCTAAAAGGAGGGCTAATTCCTCCTGTTCATCACGGACCAGTTGTAGGTGTGGGCTGAAATTTTTGCCAGAGGAAAACCAATTTGCTCAGCTGGTGGGAAAATACAATTGTTACCTTGCAGAAACACTGGCCTATGGGATCCCACAAAGCTTATTCTGTAGGATCATTAAATATTAACCAGGAAGATGCACAAAATCGTGACCCAGCCTGGGTGTGCCAACTCTGCTCCATATTTGGGAGGTAACACCAGTTCATCCAGTGGCAGCTTGTTGCTGTTGGGGGCGGCCGAACGACACACGTACAGACAGATAATGCCTCGAATAATGGCCAAAGGCCTTTTAATAACAAAGCAGCTTCCTTTTATACACTTCTGTATGTTATCATTCGTGTTACATAGTCAGTTGTTGTGGTCACCCAGCCCCCTGGTGGGCTGTGGCAGTCCAGTGCCCATCAAGCCCTGGCTATCCAATGGTGGGAACGCCAGGATGCTGAGGACTGCCCTGAGGGCGAATCCGAGGGCGGCACTGAGGAATAAAGACACCGCCTCCCTCTAGAAAGTTCTCCCCAGTTCAACACCCCATTTGTTCCCTGTTCTAGCTCCCGCTTCCGTGTTATCCCCATTGGTTGTAGTTCCTATTGTTCCACCCCCTCCGCTGTATCCCACTGGTTGTTTCCCTTCTCTCCGCCCCTTTTCCCTTGAGTATAAAACCCTGAACCCAGCCATTTTCCCTGTCTTTTGTCCCTGGATCCTCTGAAGTAAAGAACTGTCCAGAACCCATACCAAGGACCCCTCTCTGTTCCTTTGCCTCGGGGAGACGCGCGCAGACCAGCAGCGGCTTGGGCTGGCTTCCTCTGCTGAGGAGCCAGTGTTGCTGCAGCACCTACAGCAGCTGCCCTGCACTTTCGGCTGTGTGCAGGAAGGATGCTGTGCCCCTTCGGTCTGGGGCAGCCTAACACATCAGTCATTGGCTGCTAAGTTGCAATAGACTCGTTGGCTGTATTGACTACAATATACTGCTGTTGGGTACCTGTAGTGTAAGTGTTCAAGAATGCAGAAAAGTACCAGCTGCAGAAATGTTGCTGGTTTTCTCTTTCTATTGTTTTAGATTTCTTGCTTCTGTTGGTACTACATTTTCAGGGGTAGAAGCTAATTGTTTTTCTTTCCACGGGCTTTTCTCATGAACAGAAGCTAACCATCTCCAACTTAGGGTCTGTGAAGCCTTCAGACTAGCTGTCGGCCTCAACAGCAGCTCTGGGGTCTATGAGCACCAGAGGGACCCCTGGGATAGAAGAATATGTGTGCAAAGGGGAGGGAACCTGTGTTAATTATTCAGGGAAAGAATTACCATACAAATGTTTACTTCAGGGAAATCAATGAGTATGTATGTAAAATACAGTATACAAGCAGGAGCTTTTCTGTGCTCAGGATGCACAGTTTTGGTGGAGCGGGATAGCTTGTTCATACAACACTGTAACAAAGAATGTCTGCTTCTTAATGTTACTTTGGTTTGAAGGAGTTTTTGACTGATTTCAGCAACAGACTGAGAGGTGACAGCAAACAGTCACTTTCACATTATAAACTCCATGGGAGGGAGGAGGATGAAGAAAAGACTCCAGTCCTGAGGGGGATTGGGAGGTACGATGGAGACAGTGTTCATCAATGCACACTTAGATGCACAACAAAAATAGGAGAACAGTAGTTCCTGGCTTGCTTTGGTGACCAGCTGAGAGGCGGTATTATCAGCCCAGCCTCAAGAGTGCCACAAGGTATCAGCTGAAATCCCTTTTTCCAGCATTTCCAGGAAAACTATTGTTTCTGACATGGAGCTCTCATTCTTCTTTGAAAATTTGCTTTCTTGTTCTTGTTGAAATGGAGCTATCATGCTGCTATCAGCAGCATCAGGGTGGCAAAATGAAGAATTCCAGTGGCAGCATGGTTTTCAGCTTTCCTGCTGGGCTCCAGCCCCTCTCTGGGACAGGCTTTCAGCACCCCTTGCTGCACCCAGGCATGGCTGAACCAAAGGCAGGTAAAGATATTCTGCCATACCTTTTTAGTGTGGCAGGTAATAATATTCTTATATTTGTGTTAAAGATTTCATCCTATAAACCTTCAACACAACAAGAAATCCCAGCTGCACAGAAGAATGATCTGTGCCACTCAAGGCATTTTTGGGTGAATTGCAGCTACATTTTCATATACAAATGGGTAACTCCCAATTGAAATGGGCAGTGATGCAGCCCCAAGTAGAATATTTTGCTCCAAATAGGAGCTCTGCCAATATAGGAAGGGCTACTCCAGTGAGACTTCATATCACAGGATTTCTACTGTTGTCAGCATCTGTCCAAACTACTGCCAAACCCCTCTTTGAATTAAGCAGTTCATAAATGTTTGCCAGCATTCAACAAAACAAGATTAATTCAGCAGGTTTTTTTGCATATTTAATTAGGACTTTGATGATGCCCCAGTGGTTTGTGCCTGAAAATAACTGTTGGCTCTGGCCACATGTGCTGACCATCTGACCTTCACCTTGATGGACAGTTTCTCCTCTTCCCTTCTCACCAGCCAGTTCCAGTCCCGCTCAGCCCTCAGTACCTGCACTGCAATGCTGCCCCTCCAGTCCATGGCATTTAATGCCATTATTCTGTTTGTGAGCAGGCACTGGCAGCAGCCCCTCGTGCCCTGCAGCACCATGTTTCCTCTCAGACAGCTTTCCCAGTGAGCACAGCACCACACCTGCACCTCTGGGTGTGCTAGGAAGTGCTACACTTTCCTTTGCACCTTCCTGCAGTGCCTGCAGTGCCTCTCACCAGGCTGGCTGACAGCACCTTGACATTTAGAATGTGATGCAATTCTGCCTGCAAAAAAATATAATAAAGCTCACTGTGAATTTAAAGTGGTCACTTCTGTCAACCACAAACTAAACTGAAATGGAATGCAGTATTTCCCTACATAATGATATCCATATGCTAATGGGAAGAGATTATGTCTTGTATAAGATTTATCAAAGTAAACTCAATGCATTTCAGGAAGCATCTCAGTGCTGCCTATCCAAAGTGATATGTTCTGCCAAATATGCACTGTATCAAATAAAAGCTCCTAGGCAGTGAATATACTTGATGCATTTATCAAAAATAATACATTTTTTGAACCTTGCTTATTCAAACCAACTTAGCATTCCACCTTGGAGTTCAGATAAAACAATGTAAGTTCTCTGATGACATTCTAATTATCTTCAAAATGGATAAAAAACATAGTTAGGGTCAATTTACAAGGGCAATAAAAGTAGATAAAAATCACATTTATATTTTAAGTCTTGTAATGATAGCAAAATTTTCCCAGCACACTGACATAGCCATAACACTGATCAAAAATCTAGTAAAAGGCATACAGAGATGAGTGGTAGTAGGACTGTTTCTGATAAATAAAAGCTGCATCATATGTGCATTCAGGGCTCAAATAGATTCTGAATATCATGAATACACAGACTTTTTTACCTGGTGCAGATTTACTGGGAGAGAATATAGGTAAGCAGCTGAAGTGTAGCCACTCTCCAGTGACAACACATTGTTCCCCTCCCTCCCTGCTCTTTATCACAACACAGCTAAACTCTGTAAGTTAATTGAAAATAAGGCAGAATGGTATCATTGCACTTTTACTTCATTGTTATGATTTTTAGATTCATAATTTACTCTTCCAGTAAATGCACTCAACATGATCTGTCTCTGCTCTTAAGTACAAAACTAATTTTAACTCTAACAGGTTACAGAGCCTTAAGAAGTCAGACTGGGCCTAAGGCTTAGTTTCAGGTAAAGGCACTTGAACTTAGGTGTTCACGTGCACCCTGTGTCTTTAGAGTCTCACTGTAACCCCCAGTCAGTGCAGTAAGAGACTATCTAAATATGACAAGTCTGTCAGAGTGGCCTCCAGTTGCCCCTTTGCAGCACCCAGAAACATTTTAGGTGCCCCTGGGCCTTCAGCTGAAGGTCCAAAAAGACACAGAATCTCCCTGAATGCCCCACACCTGCCAGGTGTCTGCAGACATTGTGGATCCTGCAGGGCATCCCAGACAGCACCAGACAGCTGTGCTGACACAACCATATCCCCACTTCAGCACCTGTTCTAGGATGAGCCCATCTGCTTCATGGATCTGCTCTCTCTAATGGCAGCTGAGACACTTGACCCCCAAGCAGACACTTACTGTGACATCTGTGGTCTTCCCTGGGGTGAGTCCCTTGAGTCAGCCTGGAGAGAGGTCCTGGTGCATGCCTGAGAAGCAGAACAGCATCAGCAAAACCCAGAACTTCTCTGTTCAGACTCCCAGATGAACCTCCTGAAAACCAGTATAATGCTTTTTCTTGAAGTTTGAAATGTGTTTTTCACAGTTTCATTGTCTGAACAGGTTGAAACAGATGACAATATCCCCCTTGGCTACTGCCCTCAAAAATAAGATCACCTTCAGAGACATGGCACTGCCATTTTCAGAACAAGTTCCGATTAAAGGGTGAGAGCATGAGCCACTGAACAAAACAGGTTTGCCAGCACACAGCCATAGGCAACTACAACTGTTTGAGGCTCCACTTACAGCAGAATGGAGAGGGCAACTTTTGTAAGCTGTTAGTATATCCAGTAGTGATAATTAAACCTGATTAATGCTCACCAGTCAGCAGCAAAAAAAAAGGCAGTTTTGCAAGGCTGCCACATCCAGGAGGCACAAACATCTCACACAACAGCTGGGGCCTGGCACAGCAAAACTCTCTGCAACACCTCACGTAAATGGTAGAGTATCTCCTGAAAAAGTGTTTTGTACATTGCAAGCTGGATAATGAGACAACCACATACTTGTAAATTAATTTTTAATCGGTGTAGCTTATTAACAAAATGCTGCACAGCCAAATTCTGCTTTCCAAACACAGATCAGCTTTCGCTGTTCTCTTTACCTGCAATTTCTCCCTCTGCCTTACATAGGAAATAAAGCAAAATGGGCCCCTTTCTTTCTTGTGTATTCACCCAGCAATGCAGCACAGTGCACCTTTTTCTAGTCTTGCATTTTGTTTTCCGGTGTTAGGAAATTCAGTGTTTCATATTCATTACTGATAGAATTATACTTGAACAGGCCAAAAAAATGTGGTTTCCTTCCCATATTAGTCCATTTGGGAAAGGCATCCTGCACCTGAACATGTGCATGTGTGAACCCAAGGGCTTCTGGTGCCTCAGAAACACAAATGACAGTTACTTCTGCATTTCTGCTGTGGTTAAAGAGGCAGAACTCAGAGTCCCCTTGGATACATACCTTGAGAAAACCAAGTGAACTGTTTCTGCCCAGAATTATCTGTGATAGCACAGCAGGTTAGAAAATCATAGCTAAACACTTCTTTCTGCATCTGAGCTAATTCTTTACTGAAGTATAGCTTAGAGTTCTCTTCTCAAGAGACTCAGAGTAGTATTTTGCAGAATTAAAGCTCCATTTCCTATGCAATATGCTAAAGAATAACAGTTCCCAGACAGATTTCCAAACAGAAAAAAGTCATAGCATTTTTTCCTTGGATTTATAGCACTTACAGTATTTGCTGCATGGAAGAATACTGTAAATAGCATTTATAGTACTACACTGAATAAAATGATCAGAGTCCATCCTGCCTGGAGTTTTCTTTGCAGGTGTCCCATCTTTCCCTACTCTGGTGCAGTTTATATGTAGGATTGAAATATTTTCATAGAGATGCAACAGATAAGTAAATCTCCTCTATCTCTGTGCATTCTCTATAGGGAACAGTTACTGCTTTTTTTAGGTGCCACAGTAGGTCCATAAAACTCCTGCAGTAGCCCAGACAGTGTCAATATAGAGGTCAACTCAGGAAAGCAGAGCTGGCAAAGCTTTGCCTTTCACCCCAAGTGGGGACAAACAGATCTGACTCTCACAGTCAGCACACCCTTTAGACCTCTGTTGATCAGCCCATAAGACTTTTTTCCAAGAGGCACTTCTATACCATCACAGTGTGATCTCCTCAGTTCTTAGAGGACGCTTGGAATGGCTACCTAGGCCATCTGTCCACAAGAACACTCCGTGGAGGTTGATGGGAAATAAAGGCTTGAGTCTGTCTAGTTATTGCAATATCATGTTTGGTTCTTGAGGCTGAGGCTCTTCTGGATCAGTATGTTTGCCTGTGCCAAAAGGAAGGTACCCATACACTTAAATTCCTGCCCACGCAGGCTTGGCTCTGTCAACTACAGGAAAAACATGGTATAAAAGACAGAATAAAAAAAAAGCTTAAGAAAACCCAAGCAGCAAACTACTGTAACTGGAGACAATTAATCCCTTGCTGAGATGCATAAATAATAGACAGGTGTGTGTCCATGCTCAGCACATACTCACAAAGCCCAAAAGGCTTCTGCTGTGTCCTGCCCCTTACACAGGTATTTCTGCTGCAATTCCATCTCAGAGGCACAGTCCCTTTCCTCTCCTTGGTGCCTGAAGTGGCTACCTGGTGATGCCTTTTCCTGGTCTTAAAATTAAGAGAGCTGCACACAGTTAGGAGGAGAAAAGGGTTTTTACCTTGGTATTTATTTAAGGATCCTTAGGTGTGATGAAATGCACATCGAAATGCACCCCGATGTCCCCACCGAAGAAAATGGCCACTCACAGTGTGATGAGTGTACAATTATGTGCCTTCCAAAAATTAGCACATCTATCA
>VXBT01000750.1:76-66047 GCA_013400235.1 Oriolus oriolus | reverse complement strand
TGATGGACTGACCAAAACCCCCCTGCCCTGCCTCCCTGCATTGTCGGTGGGAAGGAGGGAGGGCCTGGGGGGCAGAAGGTGTTCCAAGGGCTTATTTTACTTCTCATTACCCTCCTCTGATTCTGAACAACAGGAGGAATTTGGGCAGTTTTGCTTTCTTATTTACAATGTTAAACCGATCCATTCTTATTGGTTAGTTAAATATTTAAATGACTTGGCCTAAAAATTGCTACTGTAAGACAGACAAGAGTGTTGCACTTGGACACAAAAAGAACAACGCAGACTCAGCTCTGTCAGGATAAGATGCCAAGGGCCCAGAAAGGACCTGCACTCGTTTATTTATACATTCTTAGAAACCACCGTGGATTGGAGGGTGAGGTTACCACCCCTCAACCACATTGGTCAAAGGAAAATCCATCAAATGTCTCCGCCTTAGGAGAAAGAATGAAAACAACCCAGCACGGGTAGCAAAACATGGCTATGTTTACAGAAAGTGCATGAGAACTCTATCTACAGCATTAAAAACATCGAAGAACTGTAAGACTCAGGGCGACACAAGAGGGAAGGGTTTGCATTGCATTTACACAGGCACATAGTAGAGATAGGAGAGTAAAAAAATACATGTTGACAATTACCTAAATACACTGAACATCTCTTCTAAAAAGAAACTCCCTGGCATGGCTAAGCTGCTCAGCTAAACTGGGAGTCCTGAGGTCTTTCCTTACTCTCCAGCCCTAAAAGAAGTCCCCAGTCCTTGCCATGAGCTGGCCCCAGCCCCTAACCCGACCCAGGAGCAAAGGGTGCTCAGGCAGAGGTGGGAATGAATGACTGGGATGCTGGATTCCTCCTATGTTTCAATTTTCCATGAGGAATTGCCATCTGAGATTAGTTCATTATTCCAGAGTAAAGAGATTTTGTTTTGGTTTTCCCCAAATTCCTTAGTATTGGATATGCAGCACTTTAAATCTCACTACCCAAACAAAACATACTATTTTGTTTCCTGATTTCAATTATCTTGCGCTTCCAATACAAGTAATACCACTTCAAAGTGTCCCTGATACTGGTCTCCATAGTGCTGGCATACCAGAGAGAATTCTGGCTAATGGAATCTGTGCCATGGAAATTCACTCACTGGATGTACCAGATTTTATTTTCTTGTACACTAACGGCACTTCACAGGATGAGGTGGCACAAAGTCTGGGGGGACAATGACAAGGCATCCTAAAATCAGCAGGAGAACACCAAGGAGGACCAGATCAGATATTAAAGACAGGGTTCAGCAAGGAGAAAATGACATGAGGAAATCAAATACTGTTTAAAGAATGCTTACCTGGTTTAATGGCTTAAAGAAGAGCAGTATCCAAGTGTCTGTCTCTGTTCTCAAACTCAAGTGCACCTTGACCTAACCATCAGTGTAGGTGGTCATGTGAAAACCAATGCTTCACAAATGATCCTTAGTAATGCTGATTTTCAGGTAATATAGAAAAGGAAAAAAATCCAATTTGTGTAGATGGTAAATACAGAGTTTAAATTAAAAGATACTGCTTTATTATACAAGGTTTATATTGAGGCATTAAATGTGCAGATTTAATAAGTTCCCCCACAATTTTACTGCCATGCCACTTTCACCAGGGAAGAGCAGGGTTGGCAAAGGGGGAAAGAGGATGGAGTTTGAAAGCTAATACAAAACATAGTAAATTTTTTTCTGCTTTAGATGATAGAAATCCTACTGTAGGCCACTTAGAAGTCAAACTACTGACCACATCATTCCTATATGAAAGGACACAATTCCTACAAATGGAAATGTCTTCTTACATTGACTAGATAACATGAAGTTACTCAACATCAGAATACCATCAACAGGTAAAGTATTAAAAATCTTCTTTTTTTTTTCTTTTTCTTTTTGTTGTTGTTATTGTTGTTGTGGTGATGTTGTTTCCTAGACACGCCTGTGAGAACATGCAAAATACAGCTATCACAAAGCAAGGACCTTTGGTACCTGAAAAGAAAGATGCTTCTGTTACATCTTGTTGCAACAGAAGCTAAAATCACTCATTAAATTTTGAGGGATATCTTATTTGGCCCAGGTGTCTGATAATTTTCCAAGTCTGTGTTTAGGGAGTCAGTTGCTTGCATTTTCTTGGTTACAGGTCATTGATAGTCTAAAACCCATCAGCACATTTGTAGGGTGGGAAGAAGGGGGAAACACAACATTTTGGCCATATTGACATTTATAGCTGTCTGGCTGTAATTCTGCACCACTGGCACTGAATAGGAGCAGTGCCACTTCATTCAGAGACTTCGGAAGGGGACCTTTACTGGGTCTGAATGAATAAATGGGGTGACTGTGATGTCATGATGATTTTTTGCTTTTCTTTTATACCCTCTTTTATACACTCTTTTATATAGTTTTATATATTCCTTGTGCCTTTAGCTTACATAGTTATAATTCTTCAAGTTCGATAACTCCCCTCAGACCCAGTGTTTTGTGAAGTTTAAGAGACCAAACATTCTAAAAGCCCAAAGAAACCAAGGTCCTCTCCAGAACACATTCTGTAAACAAAGATAGGCCCATCCAGGGGGAGGGTCCCTTGGGTGGGGGGTCTCACCCGAGTCCCTCATTGGGGAGCCTCTGATAGATGTGCTAATTTTTGGAAGGCACATAATTGTATACTCATCACACTGTGAGTGGCCATTTTCTTCGGCGGGGACATCGGGGTGCATTTCGATGTGCATTTCATCACACCTGAGAATCCTTAAATAAATACTGAGGTAAAAACCCTTTTTCCCTCCTAACTGTGTGCAGCTCTCTTAATTTTAAGACCAGAAAAAGACATCAGCTGACCGTGGGAAGCTGAGAGCTTGGTGCCTGCAGGAGACAGGTGAGAGATGAGGTGGGGCAGACTCAGCAGAGAGTAACAGAGGTGAAAAACTTCAGAGATGAAGTAATAAGACAGATTGCTTACTTGGGGATGTTTAGAAAGCTAAAATTGATGCTACAGGAGGTTTGTGAAGCAGATGTAATTGGTGATATATCTTTAACATCACACAATCCAAAGAAAAGCTCTGGTTAACCTGATGGATAAGATTAAAGATGGACATGTTTTCTGCTAAACTAAAAGAAATGCAGTCAGTCATGACAGGTTTGGCAAGTTAGATAGATCATACCTGATTCATGCCTTTAGAGACTTACCTGACAGCTGGAATTGGTACTGTCTTAGAGAGACACAACAAATTCAGATCTGAACTGGATTGCTCCTAGAAATGTGCACACACCCCCCTGCCCTGTCTATCGTAGTGATGAGAAGTCTCAGGTAAATGCATGAAGTTCATTGGGATAAATATGACTCCACATTTCAGAGACACCATCTAGGTCATAATGCATTAAACCAAGTCAAAAGAGGCACAACTTGGCTGAGGAGCCAGAGCTGCTCCCCATCCTGGCAGAGTTCCCCATTTCCTTTGGCTCTGCAGCTACTGGTATTTCCTGCCTGCTTTGTTTTAAATTATTCAGCTGGTTTACTCAGAGTTGAAAGAGATCACAGGCCTTCTTCCAAGCCCAGGTAACCTGCAGCAGAGTTTCTCATACTGAAACTCTGGATGAGATTCAGCCATCACAAACAACAACAGCAGGAAAGGCATCAGGCAAACAGCAAAAGAAAATGACAAGTTTTTCATGCCACTACCAGGTGATTCAATTAAAACACCTGTCTACAAGAATAGATGAAGACTTCAGTGTCTCTATGGTCCCACAATAAAGCTAAGGATATGCCAGAGAAATTTGAGGGAGGTTTCTGAAATGGATTTAAAGTAGCAAGGTGACTTGTAATGTTACTTCTTGAAAGCTGATTCATTCACTCTGAGGGTGTCAGACAGTGCTTGTATAGCAAGAGACAGAGAAGTGAGAACCTTACAGACCTGAAACAAGTTCACCTAATCGGGAACAGTTTAGTACAACTGAAGCCCTTTGTGTTTTTCAAGATTTTAAAGTAAATGTTGAGGCTTTGGAATTAAAATTCCCTGGGAGTAATAAACATGTATAATGCTCTAGAGCACAGCTTACAATTCAGTAAAGGCTCTTCTTTACAAAAAATTTGTTCCAGAGTTTTCTTAAGAAATGCAAAATGACATATTGAAAAAAAATTCTTCACACAAAAATACGTTGTTCAATAAGCCTGATCTGAATAATGAAATGAGAAGCACACTATTGCTCATTGTAAAGGGGAAAAAAAATGTCTTACTGTTTAAAACACAGGTGCTTAGTGCTGTCCCTTCACCCACCACATTACCCATCTGCTCTCTGAGAGCATGTAGGAGAATTCCCAAAGCAGGAGTCCATCTACCTTCTTTCTGGAACTACTGGCATGAGATCTACCATTTCAGCTGAGATATTCAAGGCTCCCTGTATGTGTTATTCAGCAGCAAAATGCTTTTTTATTCCCAAGGCTTCAGAAGCAGCATAACTGATTGGGTCAGCACTGCCTATTTATGCACAGAAGAATAATTGCATTTACAATTCAGCCATCAGGGCTGTAATTCACAGGAGGGTTCCTGGCTTACCCCATAAATTGCAGTAATACTGGTTGCATTGTGTAGTCTTGCTAGGAAAGCTTCAGGGATGCACAACAAGCCCTGTATGCTCACCTAGCCCAGAGACTCCTTGTGCAAAGCCCCAAATTGCTGGCAGTAAACCTTCTACCTGCCAGGCACTTGCATGTGACCAAAAATAGCTTTAAAAAGCCCTTAAAGTTTGCATACAAGGCATTATCCTGTATCTAGTCACTGCCTGCTGCTTGGAAAAAAAAAGCCATCACTACACAGGTTAAAATATTTAAGTTGGTAAATACCACTGAAGTTGCAGGTTCAATCAAAAATGATGGCTTAGCATATGCAAAGTGCTCAAAGTGCACATACTGACTCTACTAGCCCCAAACAAGCCCTAGATTCCCATTTATGGACATTTTATCACTTCTTTGTATGCCCTATCCAAAAGAAAAATGGAGGATATCTCTATCAAGAATCTCCCATCAACATTTTCTTAATTGGTTGTGTTTTCCATACTTGAGGTGTAGTGTAGACCCAAGATCTGTACAACCTTAGATCCTCACATTAAGTCTTTCGGAGATTTTCCCCTCTTGTGATTTTACCACCTCTTTGTGAAATACTGTGGACATCTCATGTATTCTACACTCTAGTTCATCAGAAGAGCTCTCAAACTCACCAGTATTTCACACAACAGCACCTAATTAGATATTACACTTTTGGTGCCTTGCTTTAGAGTCTACCTGATGCTGTATCTGGTTGTGCTTTTGACACACATCTGGCTGGCACTGCCCTTCCCCCTGCATGGTCCCCTCGTGGTGAACAACGCAGCACATGCCTGGCCACACAACGCAGCCTTCCACACGTCATAGAATCATGGAATCACAGAATATGCTGAATTGGAAGGGATCCACAAGGATCATCGAGTCCAACCCCTGGCCCTGCCCAGTACCATCTCCAAGAGTCACATCATGTGATTGAGAGCATTGTCCAAATACTTTTTGATCTCTGTCAGGCTTGGTGCTGTGACCACTTCCCTGGGGACCCTGTTCCAGTGCCCAGCTACCCTCTGGGGGAAGAACCTTTTTCTGATATCCAACCTAAACCTTCCCTGACACAGGTCCAGAAAGTCCCTCAGGTCCTGTCACTGGTCACTACAAAGCAGAGATCGATGCCTGCCCCTCCTCTTCCCCTCACAAGGAAGTTGTAGACTGCAATGAGTCTCCCCTCAGTCTCCTCTCCTCCGGGCTGAACAGACCAAGTGTACTCAGCCACCTCTCATACAGCTTCATCCTTGTGCTCCCCCTCTGGATGCTCTCTAACAACTCAATATCTCTTTTATATTATGGTGCTCAAACCTTTGCACAAGATTCAAGGTGAGGCCACCCCAGCCCAGAGCTGAGCAAACAATCCCCTCCCTGGCCCAGCCAGCCATGCTTGGCCTGGTGCCCCCAGGACACGGATGTTCCTCCTGGCTCCAGGGCACTGATGGCTTGTCTTCACTTACCCTTTCAGCTAGCTGGCTTTTTCTCCTTGTGCAATAAATTGTCTCAGGTAAAGGACACAGCCTTTTATCAAAGGGGAGATGAGGCAGGAGAAGGTGGCAAGCAAAGTGTTTGTAGAGCTACACAGAGCAAGCTCAGATGTTTAGCATGGGAGTCTGTACAAATGTCTTTTCTCAGGTGTAGGTAAGTCCACTCATGTATCCTCCCCATGGAGCAACAGAATAATACAAAACCATCCTAACCCGGGCTGGATAGAGTTTAAAAAGATAGACATTTTTGCTTGAGTCACTTATCTAAGAAAGTAGCTCAACAGATGCAATGTGACTGAACCATAGCTGTGCCTAGAGACTCAGCAGGCAGGCAGGGCTTTCCCAGTTCCCCCAGTGCCTTTCAAATTTTGAGACTGGAAATGCTTACGATGGAACAGTCTCTCCTGCAGCACAGGGCTGGCTATTCAGCTGTTGATCACCCCTTCTCTGCTGCTATCAATCATCAGCCTGGACTGAGTCAGGCTGCTGCCAATGCCAGGAGTCAGAGAGAAAATGAGATGCAGAGACTGATTTCACACACTGCCAAAATGAAAGAATTTTGTCCCAACCATGAACCTACTGATTGCTGAGGAAGCCTGGCAAAAAGTGAACCTGATAAATGTGAGAGTTTGGTGGCCCAATCCACCAGTCTGTCTTGAAGTCTGAGCCGTGCTCATGTGGTGTCCACCCCTCCTGCCTGGGCTGTCTGCCACTCAATCAGCCCTTCTGCAGGAACAAGGAGTCACTGCAGAATATGTGCCACAGCCTGAATGGGCAGCTGGTTGCAGCACACAGTTCTGTTTTTAGAATCTAAAAATAGAGTCTAAAACTAGATGCAGAGAAGAAAAGAAATGCAGAAAGAACAAAACAAGCTCTTCTCTCCCCCGCAGACTCACTGGGGAAGATGGACCAACATTCTCTCAAAGAGAAGACTTCAATCTCAAATGCCTACTTATATCAAAGAGTGTCTTCTGGAGCATAGAGGTAGCAGTGCTCACTTCTTTAAGCAGTAAAAAATTATATAACATGACATCTTAGTGTCTAAATGCATGTTGATCCATGAATGCTAAATCAGTAACTATTGGCAAAAAGGAAATGGGTTTTTACAGTCACATTTCTGCAACTGCAGTTGCACACAATCCATTCTGAAAAATATGAAAATGTTTTGCCCAAATTCAGCTGTTCAGTGAAGACAGGCTCTGTGTATGGGGAGGGGTAACAGCATCAATTTACATTTTCTACCCAGTTCAAGTATAGGACTCTGCATAAATTCAAGTCCTGTGCCATCATACTAAATGAATATCTAACTTGGATCAGTACAACATACTGTACACCAAATTCTTTAAGATTAGGAGTAGCTAGTTGAAGGGTTTGGCACAATTAGCAGAATCAGGTGAGTCATTACTAGTATAATCCAATGTAAATTGAAAAGAGACAAAAAAGTTAATCTTAAAAATGTCAGGTTATAAATAAGAAATACTTCTGTTATTAAACGTAGAACAGTAGTGGAGAGGTTTGAGCAAGGAAGGGTTTACCACGGACATTTTTGCCAAACCAGATGTAAGGAGAGAGCCCAAGTTCCAAATACCAAAGTCCAAGCCTTGAGTGAGGTACGCCAATACAGAAACCTTAGGTGCTGTGCTTTTGGGAGCATCACAGATATCCACCCAAGAGCGCCACAAAACCAGCACTCAAACAAAGCGACATGTTCATTCCTATTTCCACAGCCTCAGCTCCTGCAGAGAGGTTGGGTAGCTTCTATCACAGACTGTGGCTACATTAAGAAAAATAAAAGATGTTACAAGGTCATATGCAAAAACAATCTCCAAACTGAAGGAGCCTTGGAAGTTTCTGGGACCTCTCTTATAAGAAATTCAATGAGAAAAGTCCTTTCAAGCTCATCCGTCTCTGGATTCCAGTGTTTGGATAACTGGGCACAGCACAGAAAGCCTCAGCAGTTTATCAGTCCTCTGGTTCCTGCTCCAGGTCTCCTCTGGATTGCTATGTGCCAACATTAAGCTTTTCCAGGATGGGTTGCTCGTAACCATACAAACCCAGAGAAGTGAATTTGTTTATATGGAACCACTGTCACTCATGACACTCACATGACACATGCACAAACACTTGTTAGCATTATATAACCCAGGTGAGGGCAGGATATTGATAACACAAAGCCCCCTCTTCTCACCAGATTCCCCCATTTCCACAGCTGCCAACACACCCAGGACTCAGAGAAGCAGTGATACCACTATTGGCTTATCTTCTTGTTCTGTTATCAATATATTTGCATTGTGCCTAAGATCTGAGGTGTTCTCTGCGTTTATAACTTCCCAGGTCTGTTTCAAACCTTGTTGCAGCATTTTATTATCTCACATGCCCAGGATTGTGAATGACTGCTGCTCACGAATGAAAAAGGATTTTTGCCAATTTTTTTTTTAAGTGTTCCCCTCTCCTTGCTATATTCTTCTAAAGAAGAAACCTGCTGAAGAACATGCAAAAGTAATAGCCTGCCTCTGCTAAGATGGAACTGTAAGAAAATACGTATTTCTCTCATGCTTTGAATTTTTAAATTGTATATACACAATAAAATAGTACACTTCTGGTCATTACTCACCTGATGGGATGGATCACAGATGTCTTGAACTCCTTAGTCAAGTCTAAAGAAATCATCCATTTATCAGTGTCTCAGTAGGAAAAAAATTAAGATAAGAGAGAGAACAAGAGTGAGCAAGGCAGGAGGAGAGAGGGAGGAAGCATCCTTTACAGTTCTCATTGCAAGTGCTGTGGCCCTGAGCACTCTGCCTTAATCTTACTCCTTGTCATGTCCCACAGGGCAAGAGCAGACAGGACTACATTATTCTTGACTGACTTTCTACCTTCACTGTTCCTCTAAAGTTTTTCTTAATATTTTTCTCAAATTGTCTTCATCGTTTTGTTATTACCACATCACCCGCCTCTCCTTTTTTTTTGTAGCTTCTTATTTTTAATCCAGAAATTTGAGGGTTTTGCACCTATTTTTTTAAAATGTGGAGAGAAGATTCAAAGGCAGCTTATCCACAGAACTGGAAGTTCCTTTCCCCGTACCACAGAATTCTACTTTTTTCCTTGTAGCTGTAACATCCAGGATGGTTTGGGGCAAGGCACCCAGGCAGCTGCCCTGCTCTGGAGATCAGACATGTAATATAAAAAGGATGACTGAAGGTGATCTGAGGTTTCTCTCCCTTTCTGTTTTGAAGCTGCTAGGAGTTTAAATCTCATTCGAATGGGTCAGTGCAGATGGCTGAAGCTGCATGATATAAAGCTGTCAGTACTGGAATAGTTCTAGAACTGAGAAGCACAAAGCCGTGGTCATGCTTTCCTGAAGGGGCAGGTGCAAGGCCCTGCTTCCTTAGCGCGGGAAGGGGGGACATGGGCTTTTTCAAGAAAGGACAAAAGGCAAACTGAAATGAGGAAAACTGTGATCTGGTCAGGTATTAGAAAATATGGTTCTGCATGGATTGCTCCAACTGTATCACAGTGCCCAGACAGGCTGAGGGATCCCCATGCTTGGGAAATGCTCAAAATTCAATAAGACGTGGCCATGAACTATCTAATCTAATGCTGAAGTCAGCCCTGACTGACAAGATAATTACCCAAGTTTCCCTCCAACCTACATTATTCTGTGATTCTGCAATTCTGTCAGAAGAAATCCACTTCCTAAAAGTCATTCCTGTGATTATCTCCAGAGCTGCAACTAAATACATCACTACAAAAATAGAATGAACTGACAACAAACTAATTGTGTAAAGATAACATGATGTAGTGATGGTTTGAACTAAACTGAATTTAAATTAGTCATTTTCCTTCTGATGGCCCTCAAAATGGTCTAAGTCATCTTTGCTTTTTCAACTTCAGCAAAGTCATCTGAGAAACCTATACTGTTACTGTTTGAAAAATCTCAGCTCTGACTTAATCTAAACTTGCCAATCAAGCTCTGACAATAAAGAACATATCACATGAACAGCTTAGAGGATTTTTTTTTTTAAAGTTGTACTGGTTAGAGATTGTAGTGCCTGGAGAATTCCTCCTAATGTGCTAGTGATGTTAGTTAACACTTGTATTAAAATTACTGCCTTACTTCCACTAATAAATTGCTGCCTAGCTAAGGCAATAAGGAGATAGGTAACTTCTGGAGGCTGGCAAATCTACATTCAAGATTGCTTACCATTTCTCTTATTAAAACCTACCAGAAGTGATACAAATAATCTATTTTATTGACTTTTCCCTTCCTTCTTCCTTACCTAGACTTACGGGGAAGTGGGTTTCACTGCCAAACAAGAGAACCTTAGGAGACCAGAGGACATTTCCCCTCCTGAACTTGAGTCACCTTCCACAGTCAAATCAATACAGGTCCCTAAAAATAGTTTCTTTCATTTGCAGGGATGTGACTGCTAAAAAAGCTGTTAGCAGGGAAACCTTCTAACTTTCCTAGCACTTCTGTGAGATTTCTCTCCTTCTCTCTTTTTTCCCAAGCAAAACTATTGGAAACAATTGTTAGAGTTTTGTAAACTGTTGTGCAGCTGTGTACTTTGTTTTGAATTCTTATAGAGATATTTTAGGATGAATGTTTTGAGGAATTGACCAATGAGTTTGGTAGGTGGCTAAGCTCGAGGTCGAGTTACCTCCTGCAGCTTTCTGTGAACATCAGAAGCAAGCTACATTCATAGAGCCGTTCTGTATGTTAATAAATAGTTCATTTGCTTTGCCTTATTCACCCTGGACTCCATGTAGTTGTTAATGAGACGCTGCGACACAGGGAAGGGAAGATTTCTGCTAACACAGCTCTGCATCTCCATTGCGAGTCACCATCAGGCAGCACCCAACGCAGATTCCTTCTCCAACAGAAGAGAGGAGACCAAGACCCCACAGAGATAGGCAAGAGATGCAAATCCAAGGGATACCTTCCTTGCAGTAACCTGCTCTTTCATGAGGCACCATAGTGAAACCTCACCCCCCCAGGATTTACATCTATTTGTCTTTCTTTTTCTTTTTACAGTCTTTTCAGGGTGTTGAAAATCTTCATTTGCACACTCGTTCACCACTCGGGGCTGGAGGCCCAGATTAACTATCCTGGAACACAGTGCTGATGGGAAGGAAGGGTCGCTCTTTTCCCTCAGGGGATACAACCCAAGAAACACAAGAGCAAACTGTGGAGGAAATGTTCCAAATAGCTTTTTTAAAATAAACTTGGAAGGCTCTTTAAAGCTGACACTAACATAAATAAGGACCTGTAGCTCTTCAAAAAGCATTTCAGTGCCTAAAACTAAAACCATAGGGAAGAGCCACAGCACAAAAGAAGAATACAGTATACAGGAAGCTGCACTCAGGCATAGCATCCCAAGCATGTCAGAACAACAGCACAAAGGGCTGTAACGAAGATTTGTGGGGGGAAGGAGGAAAGTAACAGTCATCTTCAACAAAACCCCACTTAGAAAACTCCAGGAAGTTGCTATGCCCATTAAAATCAGACATAGGAACCACATCCCTTTAAATTACTTGCAAAAATAGTTCCAGTACAGCAGATTTATGAATGTCAAGTTATGCTACTAGCTGAATCTTCCAAACCTCAAGTCATATTCTGGCCCCTGACAAGATCTAGAGCTTCTTAGATTTAAGACACACTTTTCAATTAAACAAGGATGTTTTTCTTCTAAGGCACACCGCCTCCTACTTGCTTTTTTGGTCTTTCTTCCATCTTATTTTACCATTGATCATAAAACCAATAAATGACTGTAATTATCCAAAACAACTGATTTTTTACGTAGTCTTTTCCTGGGGACACAGCTAGAGCTCTCTGAAGAATTTGGGACTATTTGGAGGGAAAGTATGTATTCATACATAAAAGCAAGTGACCACATCCCCTTGGGTAGTGAATCCTAGTTGAGGGCACAAATAGTGATTGCTGGGCTGTCAAAGGGTATCAACGTGCCTGAGGATATGAGCCCACCAGAAACAGAGTCCTGGGAAGGACAGTGGGGATGCTGCTGCTCTCTCTTCATGCTGTTACTGAGTGTTTATACTATACAGGTTTTATTTATTACCAGCAATTTTGAATTTTCCCATGTGACAGAGGAGTGCAATCAGTCCCCAAAGAGGAGCCAAGCAGCTTTCAGATACGCCATGCAGACTGAAAGCAAAAACAGAGATCAGCCACAGAGCTCAAAACAAAGCTGTTCCCTAACTTGATGACTGTAAAGTGATATAATGCAATGTAATCACTAACAAATAATTAATTTACTGACTTGCCAAGATCTAATAAAATAGCACCAGAGATGGCATTTTCATTACCAACCCCAGCTTTTGATTTCCTGTCCTTCAGTACCGCGGCCTTCTGTCGCCTATGGGATTCTCTGCATGGCCTCATGTCCTAGAGATTAGACCCATGTGAACCTTTGGCAGTGAAAAGTAGTCTGCTACAAGCATGGGTTTTATCATCACAAAACTATTTGGAAATCTGTGTTAAACTTGGCCGAAGTGGAAGCAGCAGGTGTTTTATCCTCCCATTCAGTGGTGAGCACACTTACAGAGGTTGAGGAAGCCTTGTCTTTTCCTGCCCAAAACAGCAGAAGAACAGCTTCCACGGACAGAGCATCCATACCTCCTCTAGTCAACCAGTCCCAACATCCCTTAGAAAGAAGCTGATGAGGTACAGCCCCCTGTGGTTGCACCTGCCCATCACTCTGACCCCGCCTCAGAGGGAGAAGACTCCTCCTGGGAGGAGGACTCTGGGGCGGAGACCAGGGTGTGAGCCCCTCCCACCATCTGGAAGGTTCTGTATTATTCTGTTGGTGATTCGCTGCCCCCTAACTGTTCCCCACCCCCTATTAATTTTATTGGCCCCGGACCCTCGACTCCTCCCCTGTTCCCTCTCCTTACTGGCTGTTAACCCAAACCCCTCCTATCCGGGCTCCCCCTTAAAAACCCCTGCACAGCATTGTACCTTGGGGAATTGCTCCCATGCTTTGAGTTGCTTCCCAGTCCCTGACCCTAGTTCGTCAATAAAGGAGAACTTGGGAGCTCCCCCTCCTGTACCCTTAACTGTCTGGGTGCTTCTTGGATCTCTGTGCCTCACCTCGTTCCGGACCCTCACCGCCCCTGGAGGCGCCGATTGCCCCAGGGGCTCCCGAGTCGACTGACAGCTCCGAGGCTCAGCTGAGCCTTGACCTGAAGCGGGTGCTGTGGCCAAGGAAGCGCAGATTGCAAGGCAACAAGAAGCCAGGCACAGAGTCTAAAAATTTATTTCATAAATGTTAGGTCTGTGTTTTTTACTAAATCTTATCTCTGTTCAAATAACTTTAAAATAATAATAAAAGAACTTCTTGTTCAACAAATTACATTGGAAGAGGAAGGAAAAACAGCTCCCACTGATGAATGGGGGAAGGTAAATATGCTGTCACTGCCTCCAAATTTTATGGTGTCCCCATAAACATGATGCACAACAGTAATAAAGTCAGACTAATATGATATGAAAACGACAGGTACAACAGTACAAAGTGATCAATCACGTACCTGCCCTGACAACTTTATTACTGCAATGGGTCATTATTACAATGGGACATTTTAGCGTACCTAAGATATTTCAAGGTAAAAAGACGACTACAGGACCAGGTACATTAGGAATGCAATAATTACATTCCACAGTTGCATTTCACCAAAAGGAAAAGACAATAATATGCCATAAGCCATGGTGACATCTAAACCTTTCTTCTGAATCACAAAAGGCCTTTTGACACAATATTACAGGAAGGCTTTTGTTTCTCCTAATCCCCTGTCACAAAATTTGATTCTACCCAGGGAATGTACCTATGCAGAAAATACCGCCTTTACTTGCCTGGAATGAGAAGAGGTTTTTTGCAATCTTTTTCTTACTGGTAATCACTTGCATGTCTACACCTTAGACAACTAACTGCCCAGCCAGAAAACTGTTTATTATTCTGCCAATCTGTTACACACAGTTACTCTTCTTTACAGCACTTTCAAGGTGAAAAAAAACTAGAACATTGGAAGCAGATGAAGAACAAACCCAGAACCCACATGAAGATCATTTGTATGACTGTATCTCCAAAATCTGACCTCCTTAGAAGGCTCTACTCCTACCATCCCTCTCCCATCATGTGATTTTGAGTTTCTTGGAGTTTTCTGTGAGTCAGCAAACATTATGGCAAAAAAATGCTATTCTGATTTCTCCTAATAATCTAATTTTCTATGTTTTCCTCACTACTTCAATGGCCACTGCGCCAAAAAGACTGAGAAGTCTTTTTCTCCTAACTCTGCAGACATTGTCACAATGTAATTTATCCTAAACCAGGGGGCCATAGCTGCTTGCCACAAAAGGATAGAAAACCTTTGCAGCCTCCTGACGAGTGTTCCGAAGGCAAAAGCAGCTCCTTGCCAAACAGCCACACAAAGCAGTGTTCTGCACTGCTGTACATGAGGGATGAGAAACACTGGGGTGGGGTAAAGGGTAGAGAGGACTAAGCAAGGAACAGTGAAATTCATCCTTGAAACATTTAGCTGTAGTCAACAGAAGGATTTCAGAATTAATTAGATCTCTGTTAGTGCTTATCACTCCTCCAGGCAAACTAACTTTCTTCTTGAGAAAAAGCACGTACCTGTACATTTCAGTGTGACAAACCAGAAATGTGCTACTAGATTCTCCAACACTCTGTGTCCTCTTCTGAGATGATCAGAGCTTCATCTCAGGCAACCAGAGGCAATCTGGTAAATTCACTGCACAGTTCCTTCTAGAGGGATAATATCCTGAGGCACATAAGCATGGATCCTCACCTATTATATCCCATACAAGGTTTTATTTGAATAATATCCTGCGTAAGTGTCTTGGTTTGAAAGACAGGCATCTGCCAAGGAAGGTGGCAACTTCTCTTGGAATGGAAAATGTGACCCCGTTCCTTTCAAATTATTGTAACTTTGAAATTAAGGGGCTTTCAGGCAAAGATATGGGAAAATTAATATGGGAAAAGGAATAACAGTTCTTTAATAGTATGTATATGTACAACAAGGCAAACAAACAACAACAACGGCAGCAACAACAAACAAAAACAGAAAACCCAATGAACGGTCTCTTCCCTGCTCTTTAAACAATTTCCCCTTCGGTGCAGTTCCGGTCACGGCCGGCAGGGGCGCTGGTGGCTCCGGGCCGGGCAGGGGGGTGCGGTGATGCCCCCACGCCTGCAGGGGGCGCTGTGGCGCGAGCTCATTGACCACTTGGTTAATGGCGGCCTGGCCAAGACGGGAAGTCACAGGGGGCAGCTGGTTGCGATTGCTGGGTACCGTGCAGAGGTGGCCCATACAGGGACACTCCACGCGTCCTCTCTGGCCCCCTCTTCCCCCACCAAACAACCAGGAAACGAAGAAAGAATTAAGCAGACTGGGATCTCGGAGTCCAACATACAGGAGTCACCGCAGCAATGCGTCGCGGGCAGAGGGTCCGGCAAGAGCACCACACGCATTGGTTCTGAGCTCCGAGTGGTCAGGCAGCAAGGAAGCAGGCAAACAACTCCTTCGCTCCCAAACTCGGAAACCGGATTCCACAGAAACCCGGCTAAAAGCTCCAGGGTAGCCCCCTCACCTTTTTCTTGTAGTATCACCTGCAACCCGCCCCCAGCCAGGGCCATTTCAATGGAATGTTGCAACACCCTGCTACAACTTCTGTATCCTAATTGCCCCATTTGTCGCTCAGGTAGCACTGACCCTTCACATTGTCCTTCTGCCAGATAGCAGATGGGAAAAAATTCACTGAAAAAACCAAACCCAGAACAGGCAGTTTTAAGAAGACACTGATTCACTAAAAAAAAAAAAAAAAAGACAGCGAAAACCAGTATTTTATTAATATTGTTACAGCTTTGTCTTCAAGAGAGAAAGATAAAGCAATGTAAAGATAACACACCTGTGACAAAATCACAGTGGTTGGTTAAAAAGAATGAATGGCTGTCTATAATGGTATGAATGTAAAAATGTATTGAGACTGTATCAGATGAAAGTTACGGTGTACCTCTTTAAATAGTCCTTTTTTGGTCATATTCCTTAAAGTCTTTTTGAATGTACTTAGCTTTCATGTGCATCACAGTTTAACTTCTTCCATAAGCTTCCCAGAGGCCACCCTCATCAAAAAAAACCAAAAACCCAAACCACCTACTATGGGCTGCAAGACCATACAATCTGCAATGCTCCCAATTTTTAAGGTCTGCGAAGGATGTTTCTGACTATATAAGCTGTAAAAGCAACACATGGAGCTAACAGGAGTGAATACGTTACGTCCTGGTAAACTCAATGTCCACAAATACCTGGTAGCAAGTCCTCTTTTCCCTAACTAAAGCCAACAGCTGGATGTAAACTATAATATCATTGGTCTCTGTAATGAGTATTTCAGAATCAGGCTCCACATCCTACATGCAGCTGAAGCCAGCACTGCTCTATCAATATATCTGTTTCAGTTTAGAGACAAATTAAGGAGAAAACACTCTGGAATGAGTCATCTCCTCTAAAAAGGGTTCCAACAATCCCTTTCCACCAATAGGAAATGAATACTAGTGGATGAAAGTGATAAAAAACCCAAAAGCAATGGTTTATTAACAAACAGAATGCCCACAAGGCACGGGAGAAAAAAGTACATAAATGCTAGATATTAAACTGTCATACTTTACCCCCTCCACACGCTGGAACAAAAGCCCAAAATGCCAGGGAAAAAATACCGGCTCACACCACATGGCAGAAGATGGCGCCGGCTTCTCTCTCAGGGGAAAAAACCCCAGGAGCTTCAGGCAGCAGTTCAGGCAAACAGATGAAAACCTGGTCACTCTCTGGCATTGATCCCCTTTCCACAGCAGATGAAGCAGGTGAGCTAGAGCCTCTTGGTGGTCTTTCCCTCCCCAGCTTGGCTTTCCCGAGGTTTGGGGCCGAAACAGAGTGGCCCCTCTCTCCCACCAGTCCTGACTTGTCACAGTGCCTTTTCTCTGCCCTGGCTGGCAGGCGCTGACTGCGGGCACTGGACAGGCCCGGCCTGGCCCGGAGAGGTGGTCAGAGGCAGATTGCAGCTGGAGGGCACCGAGGAGATAAAGGAGAGAGAGGGGCCTTCGGCATGGGGTTCCAAGGCTTTATTAAAGGAGGGAACTCCAGAGGCCGAAGAGCCAAAAAAGGGGGAGCAACAAAATGGGGGTACAGACCTTTTATAGGGGGAGGTACGAGGGGCGGAGAGACAACCAAAACCCAACCAGGTAAGGGCAGAGGGCAGGACAGAATGTGGGGTGGCTAGGAACAGACCAATGGGAGAGGTACGGGGAGGGACAAGGGTACAGGGGACCAATAGGGTACACAGCAACTCAGAACAATCTAGAACAAATCCATGTAGGGGAGAGGACATACATATTCAAGGCGATTACATAATGTAGGGTGGGGACAGGGAATCCACAGCTCAACGCAGGGCCTGACTAGGAACCACCCTAGCCAGGGGAGAGCTTGGGCTCAAGATACTACAACACACCACCACACTGACTGACCCCTCTCCCACAGGTCTCGCCTTCTCTGATCTCAGACTAAACAGGCTGTCCAGTTCACCTCAAAAAGTTGCCAAAGGATTCCTGCTGCAGCTTCTCCAAGGCCAGGGAAGGAAAGAAAACCTTCTTGCTTGCGCTAACAAAACCGAGCTAGCCAAGCAAAACCCAGACCACCCCACCCAGATGAAGTGGTCCTGTTGAAGCAGTGATCCTGTAGAAAGATCTGGTTTTTCACCTGAAGGTCCAATGGTAGCTCTCATCCCTGGGAATCTAGTGGGTAAGGGCTGTTTGTGCTGTTCCAAAGCCCAGATTATATCCAGGCGGGAATGCTTGTCTCCTCCCCCCTGGGCAGAGCATCTCACAATGGACTGATGTAATTCTGTGAGTGATGCAGTGGGTCCTTGATTGCCCGTTACACAGAGATAGCTCCCGGAGGGAGTTATCAGGGATGAGTCATGGCAGGAGATAATGAACATTGCTCCACATTGCCACACCTCGGACGCCTGGACAGTGAGGCTTTGAAAAAGCCTGCCAAAGAGCCCAAGGCTCCCCCATATCCCGGACCCACCTTAAAGGCACAGCAACCATTTTTGGCATAGAGCAGAAGATCAGGGAATAGACTGTCATCATAAATCCCCCCAAGACACTATCAAGCCTGTAAACTCCGCAATGGAGAAAGCCTTAATAAGAAACTATGCAAGAAAAGACATATATCTAATAAATTCTTCTTTATGCCATGTTGAGTGCCTCTAAGTATATTTTCCCTCATAGACACAAGAATGTGTAGTAGTAAAAATTACTCAAAAATTATAACAAAATCATTTGTTTCTAGCTTTTTAAAAAATCAGATAAACTGTTAGCAAATTTTCCACCTTCAGCAGTTTTACATATACTCCCCCCTTCAGTGCAAATCTAATTGCAGCATGCAGACCAACTTACTTCTCAGTTCATTTACCAAAGCAGCAGTAAGTCTCTATAAAAGCATCAGTCAAAGCAACAACATGTATCTCTTAATTAACTGGTATACCATAAAGCAAAAGGCTGTTATCACTTTGCAAATATCAGAACATATGCCTGCAGGGCGGAACTCAGCCTGGATATACAAGATAACTCCTTTCAAATGGGTTTACGCTTCTAAGACAGTTAGAGGAGCCTTCTGTTAAAATTCCTTCAGGAAAGCCTCCATGCAATCCCAGAGCATACACTGAGGGACTGTTTCTTGTCTTCCAGGCTGCTGGGCACAGCATTGCCTTCGTAATCATGTGCCTAGCATGTGTTGGCAGCGACACATGAACACAGACCAGAACTGATTTTATTTTCTGCCTAAAGACGGCAGATTTTTCTCACCATGAAAACAGCCACTTCAGTACTATCCATGATTTTCTAACACTGGGCAGCAAAATATTGGTGGGGTTTTTTTTAGGTGAACCCTGGGTACATGCTTCTGGAAGAAAGATCATTTGAGAGTGACTCAGATCTTACTGTAAAGGTGATGGAGGATCTCACATTTATTTAGAGCTGCAGCAATTCTTTATAAAAAGAATTACATGTATTATTTTCTCCAAGGAACAGTGTGTATTTGTTAACCAAGAAGCATCTGATATGAAACACCAGTGAAAAGAAAAGAAGCCAGACATAGCTGCCATAATCTTATCTTTTTTTACTACATTCAGCAGATTAAATTAGGTATACCTAATTTGCAGTGCTTTATCTTGAGCATAACTGCACAAACAGACGAGGCAGCAGGCCCTTTATTTGTGATTCTTTGTTCCGTGCTTGCAAAGCACAACAGTCATAAACCCAACTTAAGCATCAGTGGCTGCTTTATGCTGCCCAAGTGATAAAAAACACTTGAGCTTATCAGTCAATATGCACCTCCATTTATCAGAGTTTAATTTATTTGAGTTGCACATAACTGACTGGAAATCAGAAATCTTTAGCTTGTTTCTTCCTGCATATCAGCCTCCCCACTTGAAACTATTTTATTTGCATGTTGTTGCAAAGTTTATTTATCATTTTATATCCATCTGAGAAACTTTGAGAAATCCTTGTGGGGAAACTGCAGTAAACTGGATATATTTGTTCAAGCTGGAGCATTATCTTTTATTGTGCAAAGATTTTTACTCTCTGTTAACTTTGAACATGACCTTTGGTTTATGCTCTAGTCACCACAGTGAAATTAGACTATCAGACTTTGACCTCACCTTGAAAAAGGGAAAATCGGTCCATCAGTTATTACTCCAAAAGGGCTCAAAAATACACAGGGTTCAAATGTAAAGACACTGAAACAGACAACTCTTTCAGCCAGAGGATGAAGCCATGTTGCAATAAAAGATGTTATACACTGATGTAAAATGAAGCACCACTGTCACCTCTTTTGCTGTTTCACAGAGAAAATATTGTGTAAAATTTCTAACTGGAGACAGTGGAGGAATGAACTTATTTACACCCCACTTAAAAATGTTGGACTGGAAAGCTTTTGTGAAATGTAACAAAGATGACTAACATATAGGATAAAAAGTAGCTACTTTTCCATTTTTATTTTATGAATTAACTAGATGATTTCATGTAATAGTCACTGTCAAAGGTACATTCATTTATGAACTCTTCCTCAAAAATTCAATAATCTTAATATTTTATTTTGAAAAAAAATTTGGTTTTTAGTTTGCAATGGAAAGAGCAAACATGGAATTTCATCAGGGTTTATGTTTACTTAAGAATATTCCACCTCAATTACTTGTGCAAATGAAGATTTTTTTATATATGAAAGAGATTTGCCTTGACACAAGTATCATCATAAATATATCAGAATGTACAAATTCAGTAGCTATAAAATATTCAAATCTCCTTCTAAAAATGATTTTGCCTTTAGAGCTTAGAAAAAAGGCATTTTTTATTCCAATTCTTCATAAAATTGTAAATTAGAAATTAATCAGGAGCTATATTCACCAAAACCAGATGAACCATATCAGCTTTGCTGCTTGCTTCAACATTGCTCCCATATATTGCTGCAAAAATATTAACATTTAGCCTGTTGTACTATAAACAGGGAAAACTAAATACATAGTTTTAAATAACTACGATGTCTCCTATCTTTTTCAGTTCATACCTGAACATTTTTACAAACAAGATCAATAAAGCTGGAGTCTAGGACATCTTCTCTCTTTCCTAGCTGCAATTACTTTGCTCAGATATGAAGTGAGCTCAAAATACACTAAGACCAATCAATACTGAGCCACTAGAGCTCAGAATCCTTCTCTGAGAGGCAGCACAATGTGTATCAAGGAGAGCTCCAACAGAGGAAGGCACTGGGGCAAAGCAGCCCTATGAGAAGGGTCTGGCCTCAGCAAGTTGGAGAAGGTATGGATTCACTCTCTCCACATGACACTCTTGCCCAGCAGAGCTCTAGTGCAAATTAAATCTGCAGTTTGGGGGGCAGTGGGAGAAGGTCAAAGTAATTTAGTAGAAGAAATCCCCCAAAACCTCCTTTCAGGTATGAATCCCAGACAGGTCAGCTTAAATTGGTCCTTCAGCTGTCTAACAGCTGAAAACATCAAAAATGCTGCCAAACCAACTGTTTAATGAAATAAAAAGCTTTGAGCACGAGTACATACCTTTGGATTCACAAACACAGCCTGGCTGCTGGGAAAAGTGCTGGGCATACCACCCTCAGACTCTAGGATTCCAGAGAGTTTGTTAGAATTTTTCCTTGCAGCTTCACAGCATTTCAGGGTCCTTTAGCAGTGCCCAAACCACAGCTTCTCACACCTCAGCTTTAGTTGTGCTCTTCTCAGACAAGTCTTTCTCCTTTATCCTTTCAGACAGCTTCTAGACAGAAAAAGTGAAGGCTAAATCATAAAAAGGTTTTAAATCAGTGGTAGCTGCATAACTGGCACAGCCACACCTTTCCAGGTTTTTGGAAGGCAGGAAGAGGGCAGTGAGCACTGTCAAGTGTGTTATTCTCCTCTGCAGTGTCATTCTGCTCTCTAGGGCACTGCAAGGGATAAATGTAAGGCATCTTCATTGCCTTTTCCTGGTGTTTTGATCTCCAGATAGTCCTCTCTTATGTGGTTATTTTAGAGGAAAAAAGTAACCTTTGCTTCCCTGTCATGGAGATCCGGGGCCTGTTTAATTTCTGTATGCCTCCTGGAAGAACTCATTAAGGAATTAATGAGGGGACCACAGTTGTGTGTAGCGTGCAGTCATCTTCTCCAAAATTACTCTCAGTGTGATTTGGACATGGTTGGCCAGGCTGGATGGGGCTTGGAGCACCCTGGTCTAGTGGAAAGTGCCCCTGCCTATAGCAGGGGGTAGCACTGGATGGGCTTTAAGGTCCCTTCTGACCCAAACCAGTCTGTGCTTCTGTGATTCTATGGCAAAGACATTCATAAAGAAACCAGGTACCAGTGAAAGAAAGATGGATGAATGTTAGTGCTATTCAGGAAAGACTTCGTGTCCCATCTCCTGGTTCTGTCCAACTTCATTTTGTCCCCTCTTCCTTCCCACCTTCTTCTTTTGTAAGCAGGGAGACATTTTCAGAAGGGATTTGAATGAAGCAGGTGGCTTGCCATGAGCTTGGAGAAAGATGTTCCAAGTGAAGGTAGTTCCTGGTGAGATAGGAAAGAGGGATATGAGGGAAAAAACTAAGGATGGAGTAGGGAACACCATCACTGGCACAAGGCACAGGAAGGGACACGGGCAAATGGGAAAAACTGTGATCGAAATAAGGGCAAATACAAATATTTTGGTGCTAGTATGTCACTCTTGTAGCGGGGACGGAGAGAAATTACGACCCAGAGTCCAGGGATGTCTTAGGTTACAATGTAAGATGTAACCAAAAGTATGTATTCTATCACCATCCCTTAAAACCAGGTGGGGCAGTGTTCTTTATCTCTTCCATGACACATCCCTGGTAACTCCCTCCAGAGGGATATCTTCTGTTAATGGGCCACCAAGCCTCACTGCATGACTCATAAAATTACATCATCCCATTGTGAGAGGCTCCACCCAGGGGGAGGAACCAAGCATTCCTACCTGGATATAATCTGAGTTTTGGAATACCACACTCAGCTCTTACCTGCTGGGTTCCCAGAAGACAAGAGCTCTATAAACACCACTGCACCTTCAGAGGAAGACCAGACCCTTGTAGAGGATCACTGCTTCAACAGAACGACATCCATCACTTCAAGAGGACTGCAGCCACCATTTAATTGGACCGCTACCACCACCCTGACCAACAGGGTGTCAGGTTGTATTCTGACTCTGTCAATGTTTCTGTACTACTGCATTTTATTTTTAATTTTCCTATTAAATTGTAGTTCTGATTTCGAGTCTCTCACTGGTTTGCTTTCAAACTAGTACGAGGGGTTAGACCTGAAGGACATGATGCTCTCCAGGGGAACCTGGACAAGAAAGATGAAGAGAGACTATTTACAAGAGCATGTAATGAAAGGACAATGGGGTACTAAACTGAAAGAAAGTAGGTTTGGGTGGGATATTGGGAAGAAACTCTTCCCTGTGAGGGTAGTGAGGTCCTGGCACAGGTCGCCCAGAGAAGCTGTGGCTGCCCCATTCCTGGAAGTGTCCAAGGCCAGGTTGGACAGGGCTTGAAGCAACCTGGTATAGTGGAAAGTGTCCCTGCCCATGACAGGGGGTGGGACAGGATGGGCTTTAAGGCCCCTTCCAACCCAAACCCTTCTGGAACTCTAGGATCCCATGTTTTCAGCCTGTACTTTAAGAAGCATTAACCTACACTTTAAGAATTAAATTTAGGAATTTAATCTACACATTAAGAATCTTGGATATTGATGGCTTCCATTTCTTCTTCTGAATGTCTTGAACTTTGCATGCAGTCATATGCAAATACACATATTTTTCAGATCTTCCATCTTGGAATTAAAGGCAGATTTGCAGGGTTCAGGCAAGCAGCACCCAGCTGTGAAGTCCCTTACCAACAGCTAAGTTGAGTAACAGACTGCCAGGCAATACATGTTGTTTCTGCCAAGGAATGGAGTTCTCAGAGCTGTGTGGCCCAAATGCCCTGACCTCACCCAGCTTGCTGTTTCCATCCACTTGGGAAACTCATAATGCAAGAATGCAATACAATTTTTTACAGCTTGTTTCCACAAAGCATCTAGTACTGCTTCTGAATATAGTTCGGATACATCTTCTTATGCTCTATTATAAAAGCCTGAATTCTCCCCTCTCCAACTGATAATACAGCCAGATTCCCCATCACAGGTTACCTACGTGAACATGCCTTTGAGAACAAAAACATCCTCACCAAAGCCAGGTGTCAAAACACCACCAAAATCAATCACATGTGAAGCTCTACTATTTATTTCTGAGTATGTTGTAATGATACTCGTTTTTGTTCAGCTCTAATTGTTGGTGACTTATCTGTAGCGTTTTTTCTTTACTCCAGAAGTGAGATACTGAGACACTGCTCTGGGTGCTCCAGCTGAATTTCTAAGCCTTTTTCCCCAAACTGACCCACCACACTTTGGCAGGTCGGATCTGGGGGCTATTAATGGTCTTACTGATAGCACAGCATTAAAATATTTTAAAATTGTAGTAGCTTAGGTAGGCTTTGAATAAGCATTATTTCTGCTAAATCTTGTGACTCCACTCCTGAGTACAGTTACACTGTGTTATAGATGGGACAGTCACACCATGTTACAGATAATACAGTCACACGGTGTTATAGATATGCGATGATTGCTTGGAAATTAAATATAATGATGGTTTAATCACAATAAGAATCATGAGAAAAGAACAGCAAACATGGGGATATTGTGGGAGGGGGAACTTGAAGCTTATGCTCGATTGATTACAACAGTACAATGTGCAGCTAATAATTAACATATGATTCTATAGCAGTTATGTAAAGGAAGAGTATAAAAGTGTTTCACTCCAAACCCATGTCGGAATCAGATTTGGGTCTGTACCCTGATTCCCAGAGCTCTCCAATAAAAGCACCAGCATATAATCACACTGTGATTATGTGTTTCTATGCTAACATTACCAGATATTTGATTCTGAGATATCCGCAGACAAGAAGGAAAGAGGATGGTATAAAGTCGCTTCAAGTCACACATGGTGCTCTATAACAATGTGTGACAGTGTCACACCATTTCCTTACATTGTGCTATAGAAACCACTTCAATAACAGGAAAAGCAATATAAAGAGGGTAGAATAGGAGTGAGTCATTCCCAGTTTTAACACTTAGAAACCCAGAAAATGGGAGAAGGGAAGCAGACGCAATCAATGAACATTCAAACTTGCCAGAGCACAAGATTTTGGCAGCAAGTCAGTACAATTTTTAAAGCTTCACTCACCTTATGTTCATCCTTTTTGGAGAAATAATTTGAAGCTCAGATCAAACTCCTTCCCCCTGTCTTCTACCAGACTTCCTCCCTGGAAACTTTACCCCAGTACCTCTTGTCCCAGAAAATGTTACAGACACAATATTGTGGGACACTTGGAAGGGGAAAAAGTAATATAGAAATAATGCTCCAAAAAATGTACCTCTTTCCTTGGTACCTCCATTCTCTATTGACAACACTAAGGACACAAAATTTTCAGTGCATCTTTGCCAGTCTCCCTGCAAAATTCTTACCTCCTGATAAAAACAAAACAGAACTGCTGCACTTCTCTCCCTATATGCTGGCCACAGATAGCTTTAAATAACTTGGGATTGATTACTGGATCAAATAACCCAAAAAAGCTAAGGCTGTGAGCACGGCCCTTCTTAATATGCAGGGCTGAGTAACATACTGCTTGCCTCAGTCTAGAAGGAAAGGCAGATGGAGATCAACAAAGGATTTGGGTGACAGCACAAGCAGTTCTGTAGGAAGTTCAATAACATGGGCCTGTTATTTTCTGGATTGTAAGGGCATCTTCTGGAGGACATCTGAATGCTGTCCAAAGCCCTGTATTTTTCATTCTTACAAAATTATGTAATTCCAGTCAATTACCACAGACAGCATTTTGCTTTTACAATACAGTAAAGCAAAACTGATGTGTATTGATCTGATCACACAAGTCTCAAAGTAGAACTCTTTATACAGGGGGATTTCTCTTCTGATTGTGTTACTTTACTTGTGTCACAGATATAATATTTTAGTCATTCAGTGACATTAGCAGTAAGTTTGCTGATATGGATCCCTGTGTTTATGTTGTTAATATAGGACTGAGATTCAGCAATTTTATATTGAAGACATTTTGTACTACATTGAAAACAAACCAGTGGGAGATCACAAGTCAGAATTATAATTTAATAGGAAAATTTAAATAAATAAATGCAATAGTACAAGAGCACTGACAGAGTCAGAATACACCCTGTTAGTCAGGGTGATGGGAGCAGTCCAGATGAAGTGGTCCTGTTGAAGCAGTGATCCTGTAGGAAGATCTGGTTTTTCACCTGAAGGTCCAATGGTAGCTCTCATCCCTGGGAATCCAGTGGGTAAGGGCTGTTTGTGCTGTTCCAAAGCCCAGATTATATCCAAGTGGGAATGCTTGTCTCCTCCCCCCTGGGCAGAGCATCTCACAATGGACTGATGTAATTCTGTGAGTCATGCAGTGGGTCCTTGATTGCCCGTTACACAGAGATAGCTCCCGGAGGGAGTTATCAGGGATGAGTCATGGCAGGAGATAATGAACATTGCCCCACCTGCTGTAACAGCTTGTGAAGATGATAATAGAATACGTACTGTTGGTTACATCTTACATTGTAACCTAGGACACATTTGTACTTGTTTCACTGCTAAATGCCAGTGGAATTATATGCTTCTTATCTACATAGACTTCTGACTATTAGGTCAAGAAACAGATTTTTCCTAGAACTTTAACTCATTTACCCATTAAAGTACTTTTTTCTTCTTTTGAAAACCTTGAAAAAGGTCCCCAAATGTATATGTGAGTAAGCATCTTCTCAGTGATACACTGAACAGCTCATGCTAAAACCAGTTGTAACGCAGGTGCAAAACACCAGGAGAGAAATTATATCAGGTGGCCTGTGTTATTAGTACAGCCAGAGACACAGGTATCCCTGGGTGCACCATTCAAAGAGCAGCAAATACATGCAGCGGAATAGAAAACCTTTTCAGAGGTTGTGGGAATGGCAGTTCATCCTCAGCTTTCAGCAAGCTTCTGTGGGGACAGTCCATGGAAATAGCTTTGAGGGTTTGAGGACAGTCAGGTACAGGGATGGGAAGACTGAGAAGGCTTTGAGGGCTTCAAGATGAGGCAGAGCACCTCTCATTGTGCCAAGGGAGGGGTGAGCTACCAGTCCTGCCAGGTGGCCTGAGGTGGCAGAGGAGAAAGAAAGAGGATGGGGAGAAGAGGTTAGGAGGCTCCAGCCCACCTGAAGCCCCTGCAGCTGGACCAGGGAGCAGCTTTCACCTGTGATCAGGGATGGTCTGCCCCCATGATGGCATACGGCAGACCAGGAGCTGGGATGCCATGCCAGAAAAGTAATGGTTAACGGCAGAATGAGTGGGAACATACCTGGGTTTGTTTCACATTTCATCAGTCAGAATTTACTTGTTATTGCAGATAAAGACCTCAAGCTCCAAAGCCTTTGAAGATACTTCTTCTCCCTTCAAACAGCCACAAACTTCCTCCTGTTGAAAACAAAAAAGCTTGAATGAACCATATGCAGTGTTTCCTCTTCTTCTAAGACTGTGTGTGTAGTCACCCACACAGCCATCTTCTCCCTCCCTCTCCTCAGCAGGATGGAGAGAAAATAACAAGGAAAAATTTGTAGGTGGAGATTGATACAGGAAGACCACTTACCAATCTCTGCCATGGGCAAAACTGACTCAAGCTGTAAAAATTAATTCAATTTAGTGCCAGTTAGGATAGAGTTGGATGGTGAGAAACACAGACAAAAATTAACACCTACCTCCTGCTTCTTCTCTGGCACAGCATCACACCTTCATTCTGGACTCTTGTCACCACCGAGTAGCACAGGGGATGGAGGAATGCAGGTGACAGTCCCTAACAGCCTCACTCTGCCATTCCTTCCTCCCCACACTTTTCCCTGCCCCACCATGGCCCTGGCACCTGGAATAGGTCACCAGGCCTATCTTGGCTCCATCATGATAATGGGATCATTGGAAGGCACAGGTCTAACCTGTTTGCTGCATCTGTTCATTCTTCTGCCTGCTATTTCATCAAATGATGCAGTGAATTACCTTTAAATTCAAGGTATTAAATTCAAGACTTCCCTTTTTAATTGAACTCAGAAATTGCATTACTCTGCATTTATGCTATCACTAACAATAAAGCTGACGTGGTTTTCTTTCCCTTTTAAAAGCCAAAGCTGCTCATCTAAAAATAGCTCCTGCCCTGTACCCCACGTTTTATGTGTGTGTTTTTCATATTACCATTTCAGTGCTGATATTCCAGTAATTAGATACAAACTGACATGCAAATTGGCAGTAGCAGGTTCCCCTCAGTTACTTCATTTATAGCATGATAAAAATTTTACTTCCACGAAAATCGAAGGCAATGATGGAAAAACAGTTTGCAATGCACCGAGCAGTTGCTGACCCACAACACGGTGCTCTGGCTGTGCAGGCCATGATGGCTGCTCTCAGTGCAGGCTGTTCCACACCCACATGTCCATCAGCATTGTCAAAATGCAGGCAGGGGATTCCTCACTGACTGAACTCTTTCCTTGTGCTACCCTGCATCCTGTCTCCAAAGGGCAGATGCAAAGACCAAACTTCTTTCTTATGTCATTGATGTATTTCTGGTAAATGAGCCCTCAAATCTCTACAGTCCTGCACCACAGCAAGGTTTCATGTCTTCAGGGCTCTGTCCCACAATGATATCGCAGCTTCCACCCTGCCAGAGCTCAGATCATTGACAATCTTTGATACTCACACCAGATATCCCTGTGCTGAAACCCCTGCACTTTGGGCTGCCATAGGAGTTGAGAAGAGAAGAAAGAGTATTTCATCACCCAAAGCACAAGCTTTTACAACCCAATTAATTCTCTGAGCCGCATGACATACTATGCAATCACCATGGAAAAACCACAGCTGTCTATGTTAGATCAGTGAACCAAAAACACCTTTAGTGACGACAGATATCCACATTCTATTTTATTCTTTCAGTTTGATTTTGTTAAATATACCTTTTTAAGAGTGACATTCCTTTTTGTTGTCCAAAAGGTGACAATACCCTCCAGGCTGCTACATGTCTGCTGAAAATTGGGCCACAGTTCATTACTGGGTCACTGTACATTGCTAATAGGAATAATTTTATACCAGGACATATTTGATTTTAGCAGGAGTGAAAGCTCCACATAGACTGTGTATCTGTCCTCACATGGAAATGGGGTGTTATCTTCAGGAAGCTGGGCTGGTAGTGAATTAGCTCTCCCTTCTCCCAAGTGCTGACAAGACTTGTGCAAGTGAGAATAAGAAATTCTGAAGATGTAAGTATTAACTACCCAAAACACCTAAAAAGGACTCATTTTCCTTTCAGGTCGCATTTACAACTGGTTTGTGTAGTGCTGTAGCAATTACCACACACAACAGCCCAGCCCCAGGGGCAGAGATACGGCCGAGTTCAGCAAAAGGAGCCTTGGAAAAAATCTGGTCTGTGGTGGAGACATACCCATGACTCCTGCAAAGACAGCTCTGTTTGTAATGTTTGGGGGTTTTCCTATCACATAAACACACACATTACCTGTCACTTGATAGGTTTTATTTGTTAATTTTCCAAACCCCGTTGAGATCCTGATGTTTGATCAGCACTATTTTGATTGTTGATACTGAGCAATGAAACTGGAAATAGAAAAGTCTCCAAGTATGCAGTACGAAAATGAAGTATTGCCCTCTGAGTGAGCACGGTGTGACTAATGACAGTGTCAGCAATCTGATGCTCTCCAAAACTAGTGCTGTATATTGAAAACAACCCTTCTGTACTAATAACTTTCAGAAAGGACTGTAATAGCATCCTTTCAACCAGTTTTCCATCTCTGCAGATACTTCATTTTGCTCCTAACTTCAGTATCACCTTCTTTTTTAATAGCAAGGCTTTCCATTGTAATATCCCCAGTGCTTTAGCAGGGCCTAAAAACACCCTGCTGCTGGTAGCAGAAACAAAGTTTGAGAGTTGTCAGAAATTCCTTCAGAGGAGGGAAATCTTAAGTATATACACCTTTGATATAGAAATTTCTTTTGGTCTGAAAACTATTACACCGGTTGCCAGCACAGAGGACTTCCTTTGCCTTTATCAAATTAAAAATGTAAATATCAGTTGAAATGTGAGAGGGCATGGGATGTTCTTTGGTTTTGATCTGTTTAAATCAGAGTGAATTTGGGTTCATTAACTTCATGAATTTGAACATGCTGATTAAAATGAACCCAACTCTAACACATGTGCTGAGCAGCTGGCATTGTTCTAGGAAGAAAAAAGGAACAACAGACTAGATCACTGACATGTACTCCATTTATTGTAAATAACTTGTGACTGAATGCCAGTGGCTTAAAGGGCATGAGGGTTCCCAAAGAAAATAGGGAACTGCTTTGTCCAGCCATGCAGTGTACTGCAAGAGGTGGTACTGCTGGTCAGTGGCTGTACCAGCCCAAATACAGCTCTGATGCCACTTTACGAAGACTTAACCAGCTCCTAATAGACTGTCTCATGGTTTCTCCTATCAGCTACCATGTCATATATATATATGTATGTATATATATATTCCATATCATATTATTCTGCTTTCACCATTAGCTGCTTGATCTGTAGTCTAAGCACATGCAAACATACCAGGCTAGCACTAGCACCACAGTTAATGCTCCACATCCTAATTAGGCTTTACATTATGTTCAGCTTCCCCCATCCCACCCCCAGACTGCCATTAGCCCTCAGACAAATTGTGACCACTCTGCTCCTCTCCTGGCCACTCACTCAGGTGCTCTGGTACCTTGGCTGCATGCTGACAATGATACCAGATTTGTCAGGCCTCCTGACAAATGGAATTCTTGGAATTCATCCAGAAGGCATCCCTGCAATTTCCAGTGAGAGCCTCGACAAGGACTCTTCCACACAACAACTAAATTTTGGAACCAGGAGTTTCCATAGGAGGCTGAATATAAACCTCCTAAATAAACAAGAACAAGGTGCTTCCCATTCGCTTTCTGTACAAAGGGCTTTTTTGCCCTCCAGCCTAGCTGAGCAGAAGTACCTCTGGTTTTTTCTCTTCCCTGCTGCAGCACTGTGCAGGGATTTGAACACCTTTCTCTGTGAAGCAGTGAAGCAAACACCTATCAGAGGAGGCCAAGCAAATAGGCCAGGGCAGCCATTCAGTGGACACTGTACCTAATGAGATGAAGTCAAAATTAACAATCCCCAAACTGTGCCAGGCTGTTACAGATCAGTTTGGTACTGGGAGCACTTGCCTTGGAGCTGTTTTAACTAACTGTGATAATTAACAATATATACCTTGGTAAACATCAACTCCTTGACACAAAACCCAACAATGGATATGTATTCAGGCTGAGGAATGGTAAACCTTGTCAGCAGAAACGATTTAAACAAGGATGGAAGAGAAAGTAAAACATTCAGGAAGTCAGTGTCACAGTTTCCATACCTGTAGGACTCATCACTCATAGCATATAGTGTACAGCCTGTCATTCAAGGCCTAAACACAGGAGAAGCTGATGGGTTTTACCTGTGGTGAGAGCAGTCCCATGTCCACACAGAGAAGCAGCATGGTTGGGGCTCACACGTGGCACCTGCACCCATGGTCAGTTTATACAAGTGCTTGATGACCCCTGTGGGATCCCAGCACTGCACTACCACCAGTCTATTGCCCAGGTGCATCTAGTTTCCCACTGAAATTTTGTTCTTCAAAATACTCATCACTTATCAGTGAAAATCCTATCTGCAAGCCAGCACTGGCATTGCACTGGCCAGTTTGTTGCATGGCACAGCTGGATCATTCCACACAGACAGGCTGCACGTGCACTTCAAAGGCAAGTGGGAAATCAGTTGGTAAACCTGGGAGACAAAGACGGAACGGTGGGGAGGGCTGCAGAAAGACATCTGGGCTTAAAGCCCATACCACATCTCTGCTGCTTCTCTGTTCTCGTCCATAAAATCCTTCTTTATTCATGCAGCTGAGCAAGCCTGGGTGGAAGTGCCTCTTCTCCCTGACATAGTGTCCAGAATGGGCTTAAAATAAAGGACAGCAATTCACATCTGGATTTTTTTCATGGCCTCCACCAAAGGCACTTGGTTATTTTTCTTCGTTACACAAATTGGCCACTCAGCACGTGCACAGCAACTTTGCTCCTGAAGAGCCAGCATGCTTCCCTGGCCAAGTAAAACCACAGCTGTAAGCAAAGCAGTCAAAGCTTGGCTGCCATGGGAAGCTCAGGATGAAGCTATGCCTAGGACATGCCTCCCTAGCCTGGGGGCAATGAATACAGCGTAGGAGGGTTAAAAGAAGAAGAGTGGGGGTTTTTTCTTTCCCACATAAGGAGCTCAGAGTTCACTGATCGATCAAGAAAACCAATCCAGCCTCTATCCTAAGCATGTACAATTTCCAGGGCAACCACTGGGATCAGTGCTCAGCCCAAAAGCAAAGGGCTTGAGCCCTTGGTGCTGTAAACATGGTCTTTGGAAAATTCTTCCAATATACACACCCCACAACCTCTTTTCTCCAAATTCTTTCTGGTATTTGCTAGCTTGCATATCACCCAGGCTGATGTTTGCCTTCCAGACACGAGTGTCCTGTGGTTCACTCCCTGCATCACGCCTTCATTAGTACATGGGAAGAGCAGCTCCAGCAGTGGGAATGTCTGTCATCATGAAAGAAAACATTCTCATTAAAAAATAAAAGAAATCTATATTCCCCAACTTTTTCTGGTGCTTGATTCCCTTTCAGCTGTGCTGGTGAGCCTGAATATTTCCAATAACCAAGCAGTTTGAGTAACACTAACTAACTCAATAATTCGGTAGTAAACATGAGTAACTCTGTTTAAAAGAACCAGCCCAAATTTCAGCAGTTTTAGTGAATCTTATAGGATCCATAAACACATTTTAAATGCAAGCTAGAAGCTAGGAGATATCTTGTTCTTTTTTTCCCCCTGTTCCATTTATTCCCTTATCTTTATTTAGTTGATTGATTGTCTTTTAGCTTCTCTCAGCTATCCTTACTTTGTCTTTTGTACTGTAAATCTCAAGCCAAGAATAAGGGGATAGTGTTAAATACAATCTGATATACCAGAAAGTATAACAAAATCCATATATCAAAATTCCCTCCCCTCCATTTGCTCTCATACCTTCACCACCCACCTATAATAGCATAACACTAGATACTAACAGCCTACAGTGCTAGGCTTCAGCCAGAATTTAACTGGACAGTTCTCTATTAATGTGGATGGAAATAAGTAAGGTTTTGTCACATTCTGTTCCACATTACAGCAGGAATAATCAGCCATTGCCACAGAAGCTTTCAAAAAAAAAAGACCCAAATGAACAGAAATTGGTAAGATTAAAAAGGCACTATATAAATCATATTCTTCTTATTAATGTTATGCATTTTTATTTTCCAGTAATCAAAACAGCATACTTTGTGTGTATTCAGAAATCACAGTCATATTCTGAAATGTTTAATTTACATGCAAATTAGAACCAGGAACCTACTGGTTGCAGATATTCCCTTTCAGTCATAAACTGGCCTTTAAGCCTATGTGAAAGGATAATATAATGACAATGAGATTATTACTGGTGCTGTAAAAGTTTAGCTTTGAAAAGCCATAGAGATTTGATTCAGTGAACAGGAATCATGACACAAAAGAGGAAAAAAACATTACAACAAGAAAAATCTGGATCTCCAGAGCAGCAAATTTGAAATTGTTTCATTTTAGAATAAACATAACAAAAAAAAAAAAGATTTTTGCAATTACACTACTTTCTACTCTGAGAATCTTCTAGCCTGATGAGGCTTGTGTATCACTCTCGTTCTTCCAGGGAAAATGTTGACACGTTTCTCTATTTGGACTTCTAATCTCTTACGTTTGCCTGATATATTCCAATGATGCACTGCTAAAAATGGTTGCATAGAAGTGGCAGATAAGGAAGAAACAGTTTGGCAACATAGGGCATTGTTATCCAAAGCCTGATGAAGTGAAAGGAAGAACTCCATAATGCAGTTAAACCACAACAGCTGTCTGCTACAAACCTTGCAAAACAACTCTCCAAGGCATGGTTTTAAAGCAGGTTTCACCAAAGCATTGGGCTATACAAGAGCTGCACCTCATGTGAGCAGAGGTATAATATTTAGTTTCAATTATCACTGTAACAAATAAAAGTGTTATTTGATGGAAAACTGCATGTCCTGAAACCAAATCAAAATAGAAAGATGCTTTTTCTAATGCTTCATGTTAGGTTTAGGCAAGTAGGAGCTACTGAAAAAGAAAAAAATCTTTTCTCATTGCCTGTCTCTGGCTCAAGAGGCCTAAGTAAAACAGCTCCAAAGATATTTTAAATGCAGTCTATTAAAAAGAGGCATGTTTTCATGGTCGAGCCCTTTCCATGGAAACAAAGGGCATCTGACATCGTGTTCAAGCCTTTTCATCTGTGACAGGCTAAAATCTTGTGACTAGCCTCTATTTCACAGAGCAGAAAAATCACTTCTTTTAGTCCCCTTCTTGCAGTTTTTCTACATGTAGCAATAAAACATTACAGCATCATTACATTGTCCATGGGTGTGAGTACAGCAGCAGTATTAGTACAGTGCTGACCTGCAGAGAGCCCACACTTATTTCATCATACTGCAAGAATATAATAAGAAATAGTTTGGCAAGTGCATGAAAATGTCACAGCAATGCCATTATGTGCCTTTTGCATGCTGATGGGAAAACAATTTGAATGCTATTTGTGTAGAGATTCTTATTACAAGATATTCACACTGGAAAACTAGCTTAGCAAAATGATCTCCATGCGTGGCCACAAAATTTTCACACCTATGCAGTCACTAAGCACAGCCCTCATTTCTGCCCTCCTTGGTGGTGTACAGCTTTCACTGAAGTGTGAGATGCTGCACAGCTGATCTCAATCAAGTGTCTGCAATTAGATCCTCGTTCCAGTATCAACCCAAAAGTGAATTGGCAATAGGCATTTTATAGAGGAGGAAACCTTGCCCTTCAGGTGATGGATAAAGACACTGTATATTAAACTGGCAGCACAAGGGAGTCACAGCTCCAGAGACAGACTTGTCACACTATTCAAGTAGGGTTTGGGGACAGGAAATTTAAAAAGTAGTTAAACCTCATCTTCTTGGGCTTCAGGCAGGGCACTGAGAAGTTAAATACTCCACTAGCAAACTCCAAACAGGTCAAAGACACTGCTTCTCTGGGAGATGAGGCTCCCAAACACAGCCACGTCACATTTTCTGCTGGTGCCATGCACGGCCCTGTTGGATAGGAAGCTGCAGAAACGCCTGTGTGCTGGGAAGAGCATGGCCATACAGCCGGTCCCTGGTCCCCAGTGTCCTCCTGCACCCGCAGAGGCTGCTGAGCTGTAACCTTGCCTTTCCTTTCGGCTTGAAAAAACTTACACCTGTGCAGAGATAAATTCACAGAGAAGTCCTTATATATAAGGACGAAAGAGATGCAGAAGGAATCCAACCAGCTGAATACAGACGAGTCACTCTCCCAAAAGCTCCGTGATGGCCATAAAGGACACTTCATGCCTGCCAGACAGACGGTCCCTGTGTTCTCTGCCCTGTGTGCTCTAACACATTTTCTCCCAATACCCTCAAGTATACCTTAAGACTTAGTGTTAAAAATGTCCTTAACTAGTTTAAATCCTTCAACAATTTCAGTTAATTGTGCTCCAGGGAAAAAAAAAATCGATTTTTCAGTCTTTCCCTGGATAGAAATTCCATCTGTTACCTTGGCTATTCACTTCATAATTCTTTTTTACCAGCTTACTTTTTTTAACTTTAATGAGATGACCAAACCTTGACGCTGTGCTCCAAACAAGTCTAAAAAGCACTTCATATAGTGTTGACACAATTCCTTGGAGAGGGCAGTTTTCCCTGCTTGACCTAAACCAGTATCTTTAAACACATTTGCTGCTGCTTATGCAGCAGACTGAGGAGTTACATGTTACCTAGTTTGATTGCCTTGACAATGACAGGGATTTGACTTTTATGATTTTGAGGTATCCCCATGCCTGCAAATACTAATTGCGTATTTATGTTAATTCAGAACATTAACTTTGAAAGCAGGGGATTTCTGTGAATGGCTGTGAGTATTTTATGTTCCAGTTTGTTTGCAGCATGTAGGCTTTCATGTAAAAAGCTAGTTATTGACATCAATAACTGCAGTGCCAGGGCTGAACTTCCATTCTGTTCCTTTCCACATACACAGTAAATTATGATTACAGACTTTTCCCCCTCTTCCTCAAATAATATACAGTAATGGAATAGCAAGCTCCTCTGCAGTCCTCTGCATAGAACAGAAAATTATTTTACTTCTTCTAAAATAATTCAGGGCTCTGCTTTAACATCCGTCTTGAGGCCAGCATGATCATAGCATTTAATCTTATCTGAAAAATTAAGTATTCTTATTGAAATTAACTCTTCCCATTAAAAACATTCATAATGCAGAATAGCAAAATTGCAGCACACATTTCAGCGGCCTCGGAGTGTGGTAACACACAAACTCAGTTATACAGAGAAGCTTGTGCTTCCTGGGTATAAATAATCATTTATTCTCTCAATTTCTCTTCATTCCTCAGGAAAATGGGGATTTTCTTCACTAAAATGTTCCAATACAGGTTATCTTTGTATAAGTATCAGTTCTTCTTGCCATCATTCCCTTTCCTGAATAATTTCATAGCTCACTGGTCTGACACTCTCCTAGTCCTTCCAATTTTTTTTCAATTTGAAGAGAACTACTCCATTACTAGTGATTTATTAGGATTTTATCTACAGTTAATTATGACTGATTTCAGTAACATGTTTTTCAAGCTCACACAAATTATTGATCAGCATACACATTCTTTACATCCCTTGCCTTAGATTCACACACTACATTAACTCATTAATGATTCCTACGAAAGGTGGATAATAATATGATAAATCATTCCAACTGCTGAAAAATTTGCACATGCAGCTCTTAACCTTGTTCCGCCTGATGCAATACAGGGGGATGTACCACACAAACACAGGTCACTGTGCTAATTAATCTATTGTGTTCTCCGCAGAACAAGACAATAAATAGTCTAATCAGGCAAAAGGCTCCTGTGCCCACTTTGAGATAGTGAACATTTCATAACGTTGCCAGTTACACTGGCTATGCCTGCAAAGCAGGCAAGGAAAAGGAATAATATAACCCCTGTGTGTTTTCTACATACATGCATAATGCAGAGCATCTAAATGTCTCAAGAAAACAATTCTCCCTACCTACTGCATTTTCTTTAATGGGATGTGATGATGGGAGAGACTGGACAGCTGGATTGCAACACTTTCCTAACTACTAGAGTGCTGAATTTGGTTGACACAAACCTCATTCCCCATTGATAACTTGATTGCATGTGCTGGGCCTGTTGCTATATGACCAATGTTGTTGAAAAGTGACTCTGATAGTAAAAAACACTTTTTTGAAAACCAGCTCCAAGTATAAAAACATTAGTTATTAAAATAATATAAGGCTATGATTGCTATTTACAAAAGAAAGTTTGATTGGAAAAAATTCCATATTCCTTTTCTACATTTAGCCGGAATACCCCCAGCTCTTGCAAATGCTTCAGCATCTTCATAAACTCTAAGCCAGCCTGAGGGTACAAATACATGTTTGACACACAGGGGAATCCAGGCCTACACATTTTACTGAGCTGGCCTTTGGCATCAGGCCCTGTTTCATAGTCACTGGAGCAAAGAAACATGGTCACCAGAAAGCTTGGGGTTGAATAAGATAAGAAACAGCTTTTTGCAGCTTCATACAGAGCACTCATGAAGCAAGGGGCAGAGTAAGTGAAGCACAGAATGCAACAGACCAGCCTTCTTGCTTTTACACCATGCAACCTAAAACTGCTTTTCCTCCAAGAATCCCTAAGCATATTGGGCAATTACAAACAAATTTGATGAGATACAGAGGTGTCAGAAGATTTAAAGTTCCTACAAGTTTCTGAACAATAGCTGTGAGATAAAAGCACACCCCTCAGCCTGCAACCTTACGGTAAGTGGAAACGGAAGTCTCCACATATGGAAGGGCTGCACATAAAGTTCAGGAATTGCATGCCTCTACTAAGTGGTGCACATGTGCTGCCATCCATCCAGCACAGCCATCCCTCAAACCCACCACCAACACTTCCCTGCTCTTCTACAGGTGTCAGCTGGACACATGGGAGGCAACCCAGGACAGAATGGGAACACTAGAGAATTATAGTATGCAAGAGCAGCAAACTCTTATGAACGTAAGGTCTTGCTTATCTCTTTTTTAATGCAAAAATGCTAATACAAAACTGGGATTCCCAAAAGATATGTGCATTTTTATGTTACTCCAAGTAAATATTGATAGCATCATTCACATCATAAACATAATTAGTAAGACTAGATCACTTAAAAAAAACAAACCCCGAAGTCTGAACTTGGCAAACCACTTGCTTGTAGTTACCAGAGGGAAAGCTCTGCCTTCGGGGCTGAAGCTCCTCTTCAGGAATTACCTTCCAGGTACAAAGCTGTTACTTATCATTTGTACAGGTACAAGGCAGATAAAAGATTACACAACAGCAGAAACCACTTTGGCTTAAGCTGGCAATAAAAGTTGTTATCACCTAACAGCTGTTTAGTAGCCTGCATTAAATGAACTTGTAGCTACAGCTCCATGAGGACAGGAAGAAAAGCTCCCAAAGCTTTGAAATACCAAACCACTACTGCCGTTCTGCCAATTCAGAGTAGGTTTTCTTTGTGTGTGGTCATGCTTGAAATTCACTTTAAAGATAAAGTTTCTTACCTGAGGATGGTTAAATCCAGATGAGTTCAACTGTTTGGTTTTGAGGTCAGCTAGAACTGAACCAGTGCAGCCACCAGGGAAATGCAAGAGGCACCAGCAGTGCTGCCACATCCCAGAGGCACAGGGTGTCTTTCCCTGATGGCTTAGTCACGCAGCCAAGACACTGTCAGTGATCAGATAGCTCTGCTCCATCTGATAGCTCCTATGGGAACGTCCTATGCAACAGCTATGTCAGCTACTCAAGGTCTGCATGGAAATTAACCTTAGGTCACAGCTCTGAATGCTCCCAGACATGGGGAAAGCAAAAGTGCAAGTGCAAAAATAGTGCCAAGTTTTTTGCCTTAGGAAGAACCAGGTATAGGCATTCCCTGTCTCTGGGAAAGACCTGCTCCTCTTCCCAGCTCCCATGCTGGAGACCCTTGAGCATCACCTTCTTCCTAAACAGTTTAAATTTCATTAATCACAGAACACTCTGGGTGAGAATGGACCTTAAAGCTCATCCCGTTCCATCCCCTGCCATGTGCAGGGACACCTTCCACTACCCAAGGTTGCTCCAAGCCTCACCCAACCCAGCCTTGGACACTTCCTGGGATCCAGGGGCAGCCACAGCTTCTCTGGGCACCCTATGCCAGGACCTCACCACTCTCACAAGGAAGAATTCCTTCCCAATATCCCATCCATCCCTGCCCTCTGGCACTGGGAAGCCATTCCCTGTGTCCTGTCCCTCCATCCCTTGTCCCCAGTCCCTCTCCAGCTCTTCTGGAGCCCCTTTAGGGCTCTGAGGTCTCCCTGGAGCCTTCTCTTCTCCAGGTGAACACCCCCAGCTCTCCCAGCCTGGCTCCAGAGCAGAGAGACTCCAGCCCTTGGAGCATCTCCATGGCCTTCTCTGGACTTGGTCCAACAGCTCCAGGTCCTTCCTGTGCCAGGACCCCAGAGCTGGATGCAGAACTACAGGTGGGGCCTCCAGAGCAGAGACAGAGAATCACTTCCCTCAACCTGCTGGTAACACCATTTTTTGATGCAGGCCAGGATTTGCAAGGGTCAAGTTCACCTTTCCAAGTGGATGTGCCTTCTCCTACCAGCTCTTCCTGGTCTGTACCAAGCAGTATCCTCAGCTTGTGTATTCCTGCTCTGAATATTTACAAAGTCACATATAGGCTGTCATCTCATGTAACCAAGTTGCCAGCCTCAAGATTTAATAGAGGAAGATCGAGGATTACGTATTTGCAATAGGGGTCCTTCAGAACATGAGGTCAGTATTTTCATCCAGTTCATCAAAAATTCTGCTGCATTGGGGACCTCTTTATATGAATTTTTAAAAATCTATTTGTATGAAAGTGAATGAACTTCAAATAAGCAAAACGAAATAAAATACCATATGGTATATTCAGATTCATGGGATTGCTATCCTACTTAATAAATCTTCCCTTACTCACATTTTTGATAAAAGTATTGTGTCCTACAGGGATTTTAATTTTATATCTCAAAAGGAGGTTAGTATATTAGATTTTACTATATACAGATTAAATGAGGACTTTTGAAAATTCTCAAACTTATCTGCTCAGCTAAATAAATTTTCTGACTTTGCACTTGGGGTAATTGTAATAGAGCTTTTGATCCCTGGGTAGATGGATGTAATAGTCCTATAAATCCTAGATTTTCAACATCTTCAAAGACTATAAAATGTTTATGAGAGAATATGGTTTTAGAGACATCTGGTGGTTATATAATCCTAAGGAGAGAAATCAACAGTGAAAGTATTAAACATAAATTCTACTTTTTCAACAAAAGTATCCTGTAAAGAGAAAGAGAGATTAGCTTTTTCACTGTCTCTGCAGACTGAGGTAGATAATTTGCCACAAGACCCAGCCTTGTTTATAGAAACTAGGCGGCTTTCATCACATTAGAACAAAAGAGGAAAAATATTTTTCAAGGCAAACTAATGTATGTGTCTTTCAGTAGCATTAAAACTTACCACAGTTTAGTCAGAGAATGACAGGGGCAGGAGATTGGATACTGGATATTTTAAATCCTCCTGCTAGACAAAAAGCATTATCTCTGCCAGCATCCTGTTAGCTTGGCTTTTGTTCTAACTCCTGGTGTGCTTTTATTTTATTTTTGTTTGGAACTTCACTGACTCTCCAGCATATTTTTTACTGAACTGCTTGCGTAATTCTAGAAGCTAGAAATATAAACTCAGAAACTAAATCACATTAACTTCTTAGGTTCAAACCACAAGGACAGGTACCCTATATAAAGTAGCCATACTTATTTTCTACTCATTAATAACATACATTGTTATCATAAGAGTGATTTATAAGGATTTATAATTCAAGTCCTTATTAAAAGTTTAAGTATTTGGTGCTGTATTTGAACCTCCTCTGTATTTGCCCAGATCTACTGGGATACAAAGCACAGAACTACTCATTTGGAGACATCAAAACAAATGCTGCTCTCAGACACCGACAAAAATCCAAAAGAACAAATCCACTTCAGGGAAAACAAAATCACTTCAAATTTAAGGAATAAAACCTATTTGGCCTCCCCTTCTGTACCTAGGACATCAGAGCTGTGAGTGCAAGAGAAGAAAAGAATCCTCCCAGGTTCACTCTATAATATGGATTTGAAGAGTTTTAAAGCAAAAGAAATATTGCAAATTGACATTTCTGTCTGGAAGGAGGATTGCTCCTCTCTGGTTTGGGTGGGGAGGGAGGCCCCGTGCTTCTGCTCCTTTGGGATTCCCAGCCCTTTGGCAACTTTCCCAGCTGCTTTAGGGGCATCTGTTTCCTCAGCCCAAGCACTGCCACCCTGCTCATAGCAGTGCTGGCATCTTTTCCAAACTCCTTTCCTTCCCTTGCTTAGAGTACAGCAAACTTCTATGAGAGCTAAAACTGGCCTCACACAAATGTACTTGTTCTCAAAGGCAAATCTCTCTGGGGCGGTTTTTTGCTGATCAGAACACAACACCCTCAGACATAAAGCAAGGCCTTAGAGGAACAAAGCAAAGAGCCATCAGCAGTTTGCTGGCAGTGTTACCTTCCCAAATCACAAGTGGTATCAGCATTTCCTGGGAGCAACACAATAATTCTGCATCAGAAGGTGTGTTCGTAAACTTCTACACAGTGTAAAGAACACTGACAAATTATACTCACCTGTTTATTTTCAGTCAAGAAAGAAATTGGCTTGGAAAGCCCGAAATATACTTTATTTCAACCACCTGAGCATGAACCAACATAAATTTTGATACTAAGGAGGAGTTTCTCATGCGTGTTTTTCCATCCTGATCATTCAAAAGCAGTTCTCTCCTAAAAGTTTTAACTTTGAACATAATTTACATTCAGTGAGCTGCATTAGTCTTTCCTTATATTTGAGATTATACATGTACATAATTCAGGAAATTTAAATGGTTGCTGTAGAAACCATAATTATATTTCTTGTTAAATCATTAAAGTTAACATCATTTATGAAATTACAGGATATTATGCAGGAGTAGGAACACAACAGTGTAAAGCCACTTTACAACTTGAGTTCTACCCATGCACAAATACCTCAGGAAATGCAAAATTATGGCATCTCCAAGGGCTCTGAACGATGTAAGGAGCTCCAGTTCCATCTCAGACATCAGCTGGCCAATTATGTCTATTGCTTTATAGCAAAAATTTACTTTCATTGAAATGTCCTGTGAGGCCAGTTCATACACGGGCCCACTTCAAGTTCCAGCAGCACTGGGTTTCTTTGGCTTTGCTCTAGTTAGGGCAGCGCCCACAGCCTCCAAAATGGGATACAAACTGGATGAAGGGAAAACGTACTGCTACTTCTTCATCTCCCACTTTGATGTCATGCAGGACTTCCCCTTCCCCTCCCCAACATCCTCTGGTAAGCTGATGGACATCTCCTGGAGCTCCAATCTCCCACTCCAGAGCAGAGGACAGGGATGTTTTGGCATGGCTTGTTTGGAAGCAGAGATCAGCTCAGGTACATCCTTGTGGGATGCTGGGAACCCCCACATGGGGTGAGGCTCTGGGGACAGCTGTGAGCACTGCAAGCACTCATAGTCAGACGGTCTTATCACAGCTCCTGTCCCCAGCTCATGATGAGAGAGAGCTTCATGTCATGTCCCCACACACCCAGGAGTGGGACATGCGCTGCTCTTGACACACTGCTGGAGGACACAATCCCTGTTTGTGGATCTGCCTTTACTTACTGAAGCCCAGGATGACACAATGAAGAACAAATGCCTTTCAAATGGATATTCTATCACCTCTTGCAAAATAAGGAGCTACTTTCCAAACAGGGAACAGCTGCGGGCTGATTTCTGGATCCTTTTCAGTCACATGAAAAGCTTCTAAATTAATCATGTCTCATGTTCCAAGCCATAACAGAATTAGCATTCAAGTGCACAGCACCTAAATCATTACTTACATTGTCATAATTTGTCAGACAAATCCTTCCCTCCTTTTCTAATGGTATTCCACAATTAATTGAAATGTCGTGTAATATAAAACTTGCTGGGAAAATTTTAAAATTTCTAAAACTCTCATATTAAAACATGCTACTAGGTCATCACTATCAAGACTTGTGAGTCTCCTCTGTTGAAAGCCAAAAGTTATTTCAGCATCAGCACTGGGTTTATGTATGTCATTATATTGCAGTTTTCCTTGTAATTTCTGGAGACTTGCAATTGTATTTAAAAGACATTTCTACAGGGAATCATTATTGTCTGCATTGACTGAAAAACAAATGAAAGAAGGTACATGAGGCAGAAAAAACCAGCCAGTGCAGCAATGCAGTTCAGGTTCTCTCCTTGAGACCCTGGGCAGATGAGCAAATGTCTTAAAAACAGCCCTTTCAGAGGCTGGCAACTCGGGAGGCAATGGACAGTCCCCCTTGGGAGAAAAGAGTGGGAAAGGAGGATGAAAAGCAGAATGCTATTTCTTCTTCCTTCCTTCAGCTGAAGGATATGGAGTGAGAGGACTTGCACTTTATCAGACTCACCAGAACTAATCCTAGCTCAGATCATACAGCCATCTCATAGCTGCTTGATGAATCATCTTCCCTCTCTTTTTGCTCTTGTAGCTCACCCAGTGATACAGCCAGGCCCTTCTGCTATTTCCCTCTCTTCCTCCTCTGCCTGAAGTGTTTGCACACAGAAACAGGGTGGGGTTTGTGACCTGACTTAACCAAATAGTTCTATCACTGCTTTAACCTAAGTGGTGTCTTTCAGCACTGAACCCTGTGTTCTGCCACCCATTCTCATAGGATCCCAGTAAACAGCACCGAGAGTTTTTCATCCTTTTCTCTGCTTCTTTCCATTGAGTTACTAGTTCCTTGCTTCAGACTCCAAGTCCTCAGAGCCACAAAACAGCTTTTTGCCCCATCTCTGACAGCACTGTGCATGTGGTCTCCACCCAGAGCTCTTAGGTACTACACGATGCGAGCTACAACTAGTAATCCTAAATGCCAGATAAATTGATGATACAAACCTTATCCCCTCATTTCTTTCTGGAACAGAATTTCAAGCCTATTTCTCACAAAGAACCCTTATGCCACCCCAGCATGTAGAAATTGTCTATCGCCCTGCTGTGCTATTACCATCCCATCTTTCAGAGACCAAGACTAAAGACAAAATGATCAATGAGCCACAAATGCATGAAAGTGGTTGCACCCAGTTACAACCAGTTAATTCTTCACCTGGTTTATGTGCTGAGAGAGGAAGCATTGGCCTTTTGCTCTTTGAAGAACTTTCAACTCTAAGTTCTTTGTAGCTCCTCAACCCTTTGTGCAGAGGTTTTCATGAGAACTGCAACACCATGGAAGTCTCCTCCAACAGCCTCTGGGGAAGGGCTGAGTATTTGGTAGGGACCCTCACCACTTTCCTGGGATTACCATTGGAGTGTAGATCAGAAAGCATATACTGAGTAGGATGAATCTGTAAATTCAGGAGCAGAAAGATGTGGAATAAAAGCCAAAGCAGGTCGACCATGGATAGCAAAGCCAGATCCTGTAAGTGAGGTGTGCATCATTCCTGTAGATTATTGTTGCAGTGACTCAGCCCTCAAGTGGGCTGGAGCTGCCCGGTGTCCATCACACCCTCACCATCCAGTGGTGGGAGCACCTGAATGAGGACCACCTTGAAGGCGGGTCCAAGGGTGGATCCAGGGTGTAGAGTCACCGCCTCTCCCTCCAGAATGTTCTTTTAAGTTCGGTCCCTGATTGGCCCCCTGTTCTAGCTCCTGCCTCCAGGTTTACTCCATTCGTTGCTTCCCCTGTTACTCTTCTCCCCAGTTCTACCCCACTGGTTGTTCCCCTTTTCTCCACCCCTTTTCCCCCCTGTATAAAACCCTGTGTACAACCCCATTTCGGGGTCTTCTGTCCCTGGAGCCTCCTGAATAAAGACGTTTCTGGAAGCCACACAGAAGATCCCTTTCATTCCTTTGCCTTAGGCGACGCCTGCTCCATTTTGCGGCTGTGCCTGCTAGCGCAGCCTGTCAGCCAGCTCCACAGCAGCACCTACAGCAGCTGCCCCGTGTGCCGCACGTCAGCGGGAAGGACGCTAGGCACCGCAGGCTGGACAAATAGCCGCGGCAGCGCCCCGCAGCATCAGATTATAGCACTCAGCTTTGCCCTCCTGCTTAACAAACTTCCTCTAAAATACGTACCTGTGAACAGGAGGCTACGTTCCTCTTAGCTCAAAAACCTGTCTCCTTCCTTCACCCACAATTAAGAACAGAAAAATAGCTGTGATTTGACACAACCATCTTCCCCAAAGACAGGTGTCCTGGGGTGACTGTATTATATGGTATTCCGTATTGTCTGCCCTGTGCCAGACATGAACCCTGGGCCTTCCTGTGTCTTTAAGCTGTTTCTCAGGAGAGTAGGGAGAGAAGCCAGGTGGATTTTATCAGAGTGGTTTGTATCTCAAGGACATAGATACTGCCCTGTGCTCTCTCACCGCTGCAGCAGATCGGAGAAAAGAACTTTTCCTGCAGCTCTCGGTTCCTTTTCCCAGGAGAGAGAGGCAGAGTTAAAATTCTTCGCTTTTTTCACTAGCCTGCTAGGCGAGGCAAGAACCCTTCTGGAACTGTTCAGAATACCAGAACATCAGATTGTCATCAGGAGGCCTTACACTGCAGCCCAGTGGGGCCGACACCAAACCCCAGCTCTGGAGAGAGAGCAGAGCCACACCTACAAAGGACATTGAATTTTACCAGGTTCCCTCCACAGTGAGAGGGTTTAATTTGGCATTATTCTTTCTTCCATGCCTGTGTGCACTCTGCTTGTTAAATAAATAACTTTTTTTTTCACTTTTCCTCGAAGGAATTTCTTCCCAAACCTGTGGGGGAGGGGTGGCTGAAACCTGCCTTCTTTGGAGGAGACGTTCCTTCCACAGCGTTTCCCTTTATTTGTCTCAAACCGGGACAACAGGTCAGCCCTTGCTGCTTGGTGATAACATAGGAACTTCAGCATGCTCCTACTCTTTACTATAAAATCTTTGAAGTTTTATTGGAACACAAAACTATTAAGGTTATCATGATACTCAAATATCATAGGTGTTTGCACTAGTTAAGATTCCACTGAGTCTTTCAGACACATCTATGTGATGTACCATCCTCTTTCTACTGTCACTATTAATTATTTCTGATTGGTTAACTTTCTTTATTGAATTACTATTACACTGGATAAATAAGAATAATTAGCCTAACACCAAACTGTACTTTGAACATGAATCTGTAACAATTATAAAACAAACTCACAGGTAACACACTATTATAGAGAATTTAGGAGCAATTTGTTGTCCACTGTGATTCAGATTTCTGCAGTCTGAGCTCCTTATACCAAACTGGGAATGCATGTGGCCAAGATGTAACTTCTGATTTAATACACCATTATAGTGGTTTTAAAATATCCACTTCAAAACTTTAAGAGATGTAAAATTCATAAAAATTTGAAATTTCACTGCCAATTTAAAATCAGATTTATCAGTGTTCAGTATCTAATCTTAGTATATCGTATTCTGCTAACATTTTCAAAAGTTCATGAAATTGAACACAAGAAGAAGAGAAAGCACTTAACTTTGTGCATCATACTGATGATATTACTAACAGTCTTACCAGTCTTCAGAACTTACAGGTAAATTAACATGGTGTGTAAAAGTTGTCCTAAATGAATAAAGAATAAAAATTAAGAAGCTCATCCAAAGGCCACTAGAGAAAGACCAAATTCAGTCACATTTTATCCTAGATTATAAATGAACCACAAGACTTGGCTTTATACAAGGTACTGATTTGTAAACTGTAGAATAAGAAACATGGGAGAATGAAGTGTGTCCCTGAAGATCTGCATGTGGTCATTCCTATTGTAGAGATCCATGTCTTTACTAAAGGTTAGGGGTTTTCATAGATATTCTTCTGTAGCTTCCACCAATACTGCCAGCTAAAGCTTCAAAGTTGAAAGCAGGCACCAAAGATTTCCATGCTTATTTCTGATACAAACATACCTACCTCACTTTCATAAAAAACACAGCAACAGATTTCCAGTACTCCTTCCACACGACAGGGATGGAACAAAAAGCTCTGTTCCCTTTCAATTATGGCATCTTCCCTTTCCCCTCATAATATGTGTGAAAAATAAAAGGGAGCAAGTGGGAGATCGTACACTTTTCTTTGATTCACCTTAAATTACAGTCCTGGCATCTGAGGGAGGACTCCTGCCAGAACAGGTAGTAATTTCATCTTGTCATTATGTGCCAGTCCTAACAAGTTTTGTGCTTTCAGAAACCTCTCTTCTTGCCCCTTACATGCACAGCCCTCAGCTGGGTGTTCTTTGAGTAAGCCAGAACCATGCAGGTGGGAAGTACATTCCAAAATCAATTAGTTAAGCATCCCCCTCTTTAATCACAGCTCTGCTGTATCTTACTGTACAGCTGCTTATTAATGCTTTGGTGATGGCAAAATTACCCCAAAAGATTCAGCTAATGATAAAATTAATCTTTTAAATATTTGTCTCCTTGTTACATATATATCAGTTTTATTTAGATTTGTACAGAGGTGTCCTGATTTTTCTTTTGTTGATGTTGCTCCTTCAGCTTCTTACATTCTTGTGAGTTGTAAAAAGAATATACAGGGGAAATGACAACAAATTAATTTTACAAATGTAACACATAAAGGAAAAGCCTACAAACTTGTCTTTCCTCTTGTGTAATTGCTGATTGTGGCATCTGAATTTAGATGTTCACTACTGGTGGATGTATCTCAAAAAGGTAAAGCATGTCATTTAGGTAATTTCTTTTTATCTTTTGCAAATCAAGTGACTTTTCCTAATCTAATATTTAATAACCCAAGGAGAGAGAAAAAAGAATAATTTACCCATGTATTTCAGTAACAATTTTTCATGGCTTGCTACTGGAGGAACAGGCTCCAAAACAGATTATCCTGATACTATCTCAATAAAAGGAATCTCATCTCTTGGTCAATAGCTCTACCAGGCACAGGCTGCAGATTCCTTCATTCATCATCTTTTTAGATGTCAGGGAGCCTTGACTGTTTTAGATGGGTGTTGTGCTTTAAGAATGGTACTCCTCAATTCAGTCTCCCACCGAGACTCTTCAAACCTCCTGCCGCTCTCTTGCTCCCCTGCTTTCCCCTCCCCATCCCCTGTGGTGGTTGGAGAGGGGAACTGGAGGCACAAAAGGTGAAGGTCATAGAACAATTTACCAGAAACAGTAATGTGATAAAAAAAACCACAGTAACAGCAACAATACCAATGAGTGTACAAGAAAGAAACTATTCACATCGACTCTGACAATAGATACGTGACCGCTCCCTGCACCACATTTTCTTGACCAGGAGGAACTCCTTCTCCACAGAACAGACTCCCTTTTCCCTACCCCTGGCAATGACATGAGGTGGTAGAGAATAACCTTCAGGTCCTGGCCATGCCCCTCCTGGCTACTGCAAAAAATTAACCCTGTTCTGGCTGGAACCAGAACAGATGGGTCTGCAGGGAACTGCCCCCTCAGCAACAGCACCCTTCAGATTTACTTAAAAGCATCATGAAGAAAGCAGATAGTCTGCAAATTCCAACAAAGCCTGACCACAAGAAGAAGCAGCAGAAATCTCAGAGAGATACAATCTGCTTCTGAATTGGTTCATCACACCAAATACCTTCTTCTACGGTCAAGCAGTTTTTCACCACTGTACTGGAAGCCCAGTTGGTATTCACAGCATGACAGCCACATCATACTCTCCCAAAAAACACTGGACTGAGTAATGTGGCAGAGGCAAAACAGGAATGTCCACCCCGTGACAATTACTGGTAGAATTTCTCTCCCTGCAACATGCATTTTCCATGACCTTTTTCTGCCCATATTGGTCAAGTGACCATGTTCGGGTTTTCCTTGCTAGTGCAGAACAATTTTGGGTGCAGCACAGCAAACAGCCTTATTTGCCCATATGGACTTCATCCCAGCACAGCCATCTCTAACTTCTGGTCCTAGCCTAAGCCACCAACCCAGTTCTTTCTGCAGTCCAAGAGAGATATCACATAATTAGCGTGGATGATTCACTTTGTCTCACATAGCGCACTTACAATGGGATAGACTCGCCCTGGAGTTATTCCCTTCTCCCCCAGCAGTAACATATCTCAACTTCCAACATGGTAATTAGGGCCATAAAAACACTTTCGAGAGAACAAGTCATGTGCTAACAGCCTGTGTTGTGATAAGCAAACCAGGAAAGGAAGGAACATCAAATTCTTTCAACTTACATGTAACTACCCAAAGCGTTTTTTTAAAAAATCACTACGAAAGGCCCATTCTGATTACACTCTTCCAGGTGCTCTCACATTTAGTTGCATAATGTATTTCAACTGTCCTTTATATGTTGTCAGGCATGAGAATCCTGTCAGGGTGCCCCAGCCAAGTTATCTTCAGTTACCCTTATCAGGGCCTGAGGAATGCAAGCAGTTCTAAATTGGGAAAGAAGATGTTGGAAGACAGAATAACAAGACAGTGAGAAAGCAGATAAAAAGGGACTGTACCATCCTGGACTAGAACCAATCAGGTGTCCTGGAAGATGCACGCAGGGCGCGTGGACAATGCGGAAGATCCAATCGAGTTGTGCGTGATCGTATGAACTACAGCTGCAGAAATGCATAAGAATGGATTAATGTAAACAATAAATGGACTCTTGCGTAATCAAATGGGTTCGTTGTTCAAGGGTCCTGTGCTCCCGCATTTATCAGTGAACGATAATCTCCCTTTCTCCTGTTTCACTTTCTCACTCCTGAGCATAACCTCTGAATGCAGCTTTCTGAAAGTAAGGAAATCCAGGTTGGTGAGGTTGGAGCAGGTTTCGCCGAACCCTTTTTCCTTCTGGATTCTTGGTGGTCCACCAGTTGTGTAAAACTTTGTAAACTAAGTCTGGATCGGGTTACAGAGTCTTGGTAGGGAGGCCAGTTCCTGGACTGCTTACTAGCCAAGCAAAGCACCTCATCCCTTGCACTACTGCTCAGGCTCTCCTGCTCTCCACCATACAATTGCACAGAGCGTGAGGAGCTTTGTGCTCTTTCTCCCATCTGCTCCTCAGCTGTGCACACTGGACATGCGTTGTGGGAACACACATTTATTCCGGCCCCTTAAGTGTGTAAGGGTGCAAGATAACACCCACTCAGGCTCAGCTGCAGTTTTATCCTCCAAAATGTACAGTCAAGTACACTGCCCTTAGGCACCAGTTTCATGCTGTTTGCAAACAATGAGCAGTATGCAGGCAACCGGCAGAAGATGGCAACCTTTTCCAACATTAGTAATTCCAGTCCTGATACTGACATAGAGCCAGCTGAAAGGGGTGATGCCCTATTATTACATCTCATTCTGCCAACAGATTTTAGATTATGATGTAGTTACTTCTCATTCCAGTTTCCAAAATTTCCCATCAGGACTTTAACAAGGAATGTTAATATGATAGATCATATGCTGTGCATTAGGGTAGGTTTCTGACCAATTCTAAAATGTGAAACTTAAAATGAAAAGATCAATCCAAAAGCTCTCCTATTAAAAATGTGTGGATACATAGGCCTTACAAAGGAATTCTTCTGCTCTTGCCTACACTGAATTTTTATAGCCCTCTTGTTCCCTTTTAAGCTAGTGATTTGTATCAGAAAACTGCCAGAAGACTCTGAAGCTTGGTTCGCCTGTCAGTTCTTTGAGGGAGGTGTTCTCGTGTTGACTTTGTCTTATGAAGTTTATCTTCACCCCCCTTAATTTTAAGACAGATTTTGAAGATGAAGGTGTAGATAAGGAAAAGTTGCAGTCACTGTGATGTCTTGAAATAATGATGTCAAAATTCATCTCATTAGCAATGAGAGTGAGAAGGTAGCAGCATATTTTTTGATAGTCAGCCCCTCCCACAAAAAGCTAGTGCCAGAGATATTTAAAAAACAAAGCAATATAAAAATAAACAAAGTCCTACAACAGATTGATCTCATACATTAAGATCTACTAACTATTAAATTAGGACATATATATTTTTTTAAATATTTAATTCCCAGAAGTATGCTCAAATATTTTTTCTACCAAATTGTGTATGAAGTACCATTTCTAACCAAGGGGAGAAGTGCAAGAAGCTTTCTGATGTCGCAGTGTCCCATTAACAACGACATGGAATCCAGGATGAATAAAGCAATGCAAATGAACTATTTGTTAATATACAGAACGGTTTTTATTAATTTAGCTCGCTTGATGTTTACATAAGTGGCAGGAGGCTATCGGACCTCGAGCTTAGCCACCTACCAGACTTCATTGGTCAATTCCTCAAAACATTCATCCCAAAATATTTCCATAAGAAAAATAAACAAAGTACAGCTGCGTGGCAGTTTACAAAACTCCTAGAATTGTTTCTAATAGTTTTGCATGGGAAAAGAGAGAAGGAGAGAAATATCACGGAAATGTTGGGAAGACAGGGTTTTTTAACAAAGTGCTGAGACAACTTAGAAAATCTCTCTGATGAGAGCTTTTTTGTATCCACATTCTGATATTGCAATATGGCCACATTATTTGGGGTAAGACAAAGGGCTTTGGCAATGCTCTAGCCAAATCTTGGGTTGGTTCCCCATTCCCTCATCCAGTTACAATCCAATACTGTACCTTTTCTAAATGTTATGTTCTGAAGCCTTTTGTAGAAATACCCATGAAGTGGAGATAAGATCAGTGCTGAAAACCTTGAAACTCATTTGTTGACTTTCTCTTGCTTCTCACTTTTCTCACAGGGATTATATCCCTCTTCCTGGCAATACTTTAATTTGTGCTCTAGCAGCCAACCAAAAGCATTAGCTTTTGGACAGAAAATAATCTGTTAATCTTCTGCTGCACCATTGTCTCCTGTTCCTATGAAGAATTACTCCAAGCTTATGGGGCTCCCATCATCTCCTTTGTCCAAACTGTTGTTTCTGTCTCTTTACTAACATCCATTATTATGTCAGCAGGATGGTAGTGTATTTTAATCCATTTAACTTTGGAATTATCTTCTAGGTTGAAAAATTTTGAGCTTCACCTAGTATCCTACTTATGGCTGTTCCAAGGGTATTTTGAATTTTCTGCCACGTTCACAAATTCAAATCATTGCTCACTTTCAGCTCCGTTGCTGAGTGACTACACCTTGGGAGACTGTCATTGGTCTGGTGAGGGTTAATTTTTTTATCTTCTCTGGGCATCTCACAGCTTTTTATCAAACACTTGGTGCTCCTCATATGGCAAGACTGAATTTTCAGTCTTATGTGAGTTGCAAAAGCTCCCAAGTTTCACCTTCCTTTTCATACTCATCACATGAAAGCATTTCTGGCATTTTTCATTTTTATTTAGACCGTAACTCTGCTTAAATGTCTGTACTATAATTTTATAATTACTGTCTCTGAGTCATCAGAAAACAGTAAAAAGAAAATTCAGCAACGGTGAAACACAAGGCTACTTCCAACCATCTCCCTTCTTGCTGGCACACAACAATGACAGACAGAAGATGAAGCACAGTTTCCCGAAGGATTTAGATCTGGTGGGACTTTTAACAGCTTTTTTTTTTCAGTTTCCAGAATGTTTGGAAATGAAGACAGTCTATTACATTGAGGTTTTTTTTCATTCAGCAACTATTTGATCAGCACTGCATAGGGGCTGTCTTACAGTGACTTCTACTGCATCCTGCAAGAGCCCTTACAAGCCCAGCTCCCCAGTAAAGAGCCATCCACTGGCATTGTCCCTAGATGTTTTGAGACCTTGTCTTCCATTAAAATGCTTACAAGAAAGGCTTAGTGACAGTTTGTGCATCTTCTGATGGTTTTGGAATATTAGAGATAACAGGAGTAAGAGATTGTCATGAATATTTATAATTAGCTGAAGTTCACAGCAAGGGGCATTTGCCCCATTTTAGCCATGACAGTACTTATAGGGTTTGAACCAAAACTGAATCATGGGACAGGATCCACATTTAATTTTCATTCCTGATTCATCTTGCACAGCAACTGTTGGATGAGAGAGGAGCAAGAGGCCAGGAAAACTGCACAGTTTTCAGGTCTAGCTGCACCTGCTCCTCTCTGGGAGTAGGTTTAGCCCTATAAGCTAAAAATAAAAAAAAAGATGTCTAATGCTTCTCCTCAAACCAAGTCATGGACAAATGGCATGAAACATTGTAGGCATCACAGTCACATCATGACAGGGCTGTCCCTTTTCTTGGGAGCCTTTATATGAAGGGGTCGGGGTATAGGGGCCAAGGCTGCAATGCCCTTGCCCAGAGCAAGTGACTCCTTTCTAGAAACACTGGCATTTTATGTCTGCTGGCACTCCTGTGGTTTCGTAAGCTATGGGCTGCATGGGTTGCTCTGCAGACAGACCCTTCAGCCCTGGCAACTTTCTTACAATTCAAGTAAAAATGTCCTAAAAGAAAATGTAAATCAAAATGTATTACTGGTGAAGTTAGGCTGGGATGCTCACCTACATGTATTCAAACATACTGTGATCATAACAGCCCTGAATAAGACCTGATGAGAAAGACTAGACAAAGTGTAAGTAATACATGTTACTGAAAATGTAAGTCTGGTGTTGTGGTTTGACACTGGCCAAACACCAGGCACCCACAAAAGCCACTCACTCATCCTCCCCTGCCACTGCCGGGCAGAGGAGAGAAAAAATTAATGAAGGGTTCATGAGTTGAGACAAGGACCAGGAGAAAACACTCCAAGGGCAAAACAGGCTCAACTTAGAGGCACAAAGTGTATTTATTACTAACAAAATCAGAGGAGGATAATGAGAAGTAAAATAAGCCCTTAACACACCTTTCTTCCCCCAGCCCCTCCCTCCTTCCCACCGACAGTGCAGGGAGACAGGGCACGGGGGTTTTGGTCAGTTTGTCACCTGAGGTTTTCTTCCACTGCTCAGGGAGAGGAGTCCTTCCCCTGCTGCACCGTGGGGTTCCTCCCACGGGAGACAGTTCTCTGTGAGCTTCTCCGGCGTGGGTCCACTCTCACGAGCAGCAGTCCTCCAAAACTGCTGCGGCGTGGGTCACTCTTCCACGGGGTGCAGTCCTGCAAGGACAGGCAGCTCCAGCCTGGAGCAGGGCCCTCTCTCTCCACCGGGTCTCCCACTGGATCACAGCCTCCTCCAGGCATCCACCCACTCCGGCACAGGCACTTCCCCCAGGGGCTGTGGGTGGATCTCTGCATCCCCCGTGGATCCCCAGGGGCTGTGGGTGGATCTCTGCATCCCCTGTGGATCTCCATGGGCTGCAGGGGCACAGCTGCTTCACCATGGTCACCACCACGGCCTGCAGAGGAATCTCGGCTCCAGTGCCTAGTGCACCTCCTCCCCCTCCTTCTTCACTGACCTTGGTGTTTCCATGTTGTTTCCCTCACATGTTCTCACCTCCTCCTCTTCTCTGGCTAGAAAAATCTGTGTGCACTTTGTTTTTATTTTCTTCTTAAATCTGTTTCCACAGAGGCGTTACCAACCTCTCTAATTGGCCCAGCTTTGGCCAGCAGCGTGTCCATCCTCAGAGCCATCGGGGATTGGCTCTGCCGGACATGGTGGAAGCTTCCAGCAGCTTCTCACAGCAGCCACCTCTGTGGCCACTCCACTACCAAAAACCAGGCCATGCAAAACCAACACAGCTGGTGATTCATTCCTGTGCACAAACCCCAGGGAAATCTGAACGATGATTTCTAGAAATAACCTATTTCATCCCTCTTGTATTCTGAATTGCTGATTACACAGTATTCATGTTAGGCTTTTATACTTCTGCAATGACACTAACTTAAAATAATGTGGAACAAAGTTTTACCTTTCAGCCAGAACTTGCTCTCAGTTAGGCAAGCATAAATCTGGAGTAAGTTAATTGTTCTTGTGTTTTCCCAGGAGTTACACTAATTTAGCATACAATTGTCTCCAGACCACAGAATTAAATTGCTTTACAAGGCAATACTTTAATGTTAATATTCTTTAAATTAATATAAATACATCTTTCAGTTATATTTTACATAAGACTGATTTCCAATGCATTAACTCAATTACCTTCTTTTATAAATTCAAGGAGGCTTCCAACAGTGCCAGAAAACCAGTGGCAAGTTTGTATTGACAAAGCGCCTAGTAAGACCAAACTCTAAATGTGCACATATTTATATTGTAAGCTGAGACTTACATGATGAAAATATAATTACTGAAATGCTGCAGACTTGGGCAAAATTATGTTCTCTACATGAGATTATTGGTTTTTCATGCACATTTGTTTTGGGCTGTAACCTGCATATACCATACCACATCTCGCTTGTCCCAAAATCAGTATAGCTGAGTTTCTTAGCTCCAGTGGAACAAAACTTGTTCCATTGCTGCCAGAAGAGAGATGACAGAAATTCTACTTCTTATTTTTACTTTTTACTTTTTTTTGCAACATAATCCCAACTTCCTACACATTGATAAGCAGGAAGGATAAGCATCTATTTAGTTTAAATCCATCATACAGTGGGGAACAAGTTCTTTGGCTCACTAATGCACTCAAAGCACATCTGCACTTGCCCCATGTGTGTGAGAGGCGCAGGACTGGCGGCAGCGTGCAAAATCACCCCTGTCCAGCAGCACAAGGTGGGGATGCTTGGAGCTGGTTATGCTTTTACACCTCAGCATAATCTGCTAGAGAGAGACCCCAGTGTTACACATGGAGGGGGAAGAGCTTGGTGACAGAGTTAGATATTTTGGTTGTGTAAGGTTTGCCTCCCTCTGTTCTCCACAGGTACAGTGCAAAGATTATCACTGTTCACAGGCTACACCCCACTAGCTTCATGGACTTAGACCCTAGTCATACTGCAACCCTCTGCATCAATGATTTAGTCCCTCAGTTATTTCCTTTTATACATATTCAGAAATTGCAGTACCTAATTAAGTAACTCTAGAGGTGCCAGAGACAAATCAAGACATTGCAATATTAGAAGATGGTGGTACATTTCTGTCTTCTTGTCAGGCATCAAGCTGTGAGTAAGAGTTGCTACCTCTCCTGAGAGAGCAGAGAACATCCAGCCTTCCTCTCCAGCCAAGAAAAATTCAGCCATAGCATTTGTCCTGTGATTACAAATCCAGTGTTTCCAAGTGGCTGTCAAAGCTGAAGCAGCACTCAGCCAAAATACCATTGATGATTTTCTCATGGCTACATCATCCTTTAAACATTACCTATGCTTTGGTTGTACGTGAAAATAGCAGGGCAGCCACAAAGATGGGAGAACATGGAGCATGATATAACTAAAAAAGGGGTTATATCTTCATATAAAGTAGCACAAAATCTAAATTTTGTGTCTTATAAAGCGGAAAAGGACTGATTGTTTCACAGCATTCATCCAGTACCCTTGGAAAGCATCTACATTCTCAGAAAAAGAAACAACCATTGTTTCCAAAGATGAAACTCCTTCCTTATGCCCATATTAAATATTCAATTTTCCCCTCTCAACAAACATCCTCTTACTGAGAACAAAGAAGGAAGAAGAAACAATCCACAAATGTAAGACCAAACCATTCATCCATCCAGCCAGGTACCAAAGCTTTGGCTTTGTCCCATGAGTTCATCCTGAGTGGGAAATGCTCACCTGTACCTTGCTCCCACTGAACCTGGCCAGTCTTACAGGGCTACAAATACCTCTGGACTACATGCCTGAGGGGATTCTCTGCCCATGCATTAGATTATCTATAATGTTTCCCCCTGAGATGCACACATACAAAAAAAAAAGAAAAAAATCACCTGATGTAAACCAAACTGACTGATGGTTTTTACTGGCCTTGGCTCTCCTTCTGGGCTTTGTGCAATAACATACAGAAAGTTAATTTTTCACCTAACTGCTGCAAATATATTATTCCAAGACCTAATATTGTCTTTTTGTTCAAGCAAACCTTATGCTGAAATGAAGATTTTTTTATTTTAATAATGTTTGTATAAGAGTAAAGAAAGTTCTTTTTTTATTTACTCTGTAAAGCAAAGAAATGAACAGTGAACATTAAAATACTACATGGGTTTTGATATTCCAAATCCCAAACAGCTCCAGTTTAATGGATGCGTATTTTTCATCTGTATAATGAATATTTCTAAATATACCCAGAGAAAAGAAAGAATATTTACCTTTTTAATATTTAATATTTTGCAGTCATATAGATGGAAACAATTTAGCATGGGTATATTTCTGGACAAAGAAGACATCTCCATTACAAGCCTGAAATCCAGGTTTGATTGCAAAACCCACCCATGTTTTGCATTCTGAATGCCAAATCAAAGCCAGATGACCCCAGAACATCAAGATGAACTGTATATAATCCAGTGAATAATCAAATGCAAAACATTATTTCAAATCTTGTACTGTAGGTCATACCCATTCTATTTATGCTGAAATACTTCAAAATTATATCAGCTGGAACTTCTGCCTCCATCCCAAGGCCCCACATTTATCATATTACAAATATTATTTGAAGTCTGTTCATTTCAAAACATCACCAACTCTGATTTTTCTCATCACCCCTTAAAATCCTCCTGATGTAGCCAATATTTACCCATTTCCTGTACACTGTGCTAACAGAGCAATGGGTACAACCTGGCAGAGAGGATGGGAGAACTGCTGGTGGAACCTACAGGAACCTCCCCAGAGCCCTGTGCTCTCCACAGGACAGGCAGGACCACTCCCAGAGACCAGGGTGCCTCTTTTAGACAGCTGAACCATGTTCTTCACATTTTGCATTTCTGAAGGGAGAAAAATAATGTTTGTTCTATGCTATGTAAATTACATATTATTGTATTCTCACTTCAGTAAATTTTAGTAGATAAATTTAACCATATTTCCTCTAATAGTAAAAGTGAATCCAGATTATTTGACCGTTTCATGTGTTTGCACTGCTTTTTCAATGCCAAAAATTACTGTTGAATACACAGCAAAGGCCAATATCACTATAATAACTACACTTTGAAGGACTGACTCCCCACATCTTTATTCTGTGTATCAGCTGTAAAAGACTCTTCTCCCAAACCCCATGGAGAATTATCTTTACCTAATCCTTTCTTTTTCTTCTAACTTAATTTTTGTCAATTGTTTTCTTAGAAACATGGTAAGTTGTGGATACTGGAATGCTGCTAGTACGAGAATTTCTCAGTTTCTTGCCTTAATTCCGTGAGAATTTTTCCTTTACCATGCAAGTTATGTAAACGGTAAGATATGTTTTGTAAATAACTTTCACATCTGGTGTTTCTGTTACTTTCTGTTTTTTAGTATGTTAGACAAATAGTTTGAAGTGAGTGTCTAGGGCTTCAGCCAACCACCCCAGGACAAGAGTGGACACTGTCCAATGGGTTTATGGAACTAGGATATAGCAATGGTATTGTAAATTAATAAATAATTCATTCTCTCACCAAACTTTCGTGTTGTTGCATCTCCGAATCCCTGCTAACATAGCCACAGTAAGTAATGCAAGATTTTTCATAGGGAATTGAAGCCTAGAACTCCATGGCTCAGGTTAAGACCTTGTAGTTTACCATTCAAGCAATAGATACCAGTCTTCAAATTCTACACAAAAAAAAGCAGTCATTTCAAGCAGGCTTATATGTCTGAGTCTTCTATATGCAAATGACAAATTGCAAATTTATTGCAAATTAAGCCTGTCAAAAGTGGCACTTTTCCGTTGTTGCCTTTTATTTAAGCCAGTGCCCTTGAAAGGGTCTAATCACATGTGCTCAGGATAGCACATATACTGGGAAGGATAAACACTTCCCTAAGGAAAGAAGAACAATGATCAGGACCAGCTCTGGTTCTGGGGCTATTTTCTCTATTTTGCAATGTTTTCCTTTTTCTAACATTTTGCACACTTAAACGTGCACAGCCAGTTTACTCAATTTATCTACTCCTGCGCTACAGATTTCTAAACAGGCTGTGTTCATCCCTTCAGTTTTTTTTAATATATCATTTTGGTTGTATGAAAATGCCTGCCAAAATAAAGAAGATTTATGAGTCTAAGTTACCAGCATTTATAATTTGCAGGACCACAGTGTCACAAGCACAAATCATCTCTCCCAAAGGGAGAGCTGGCAAATTGTCACCATAGTGCACCACTACAGCAATGAGAGAGACAAAAAAAGCAGCAGTACACGTGACATTCCTGCTCCGTGAGCCCCTATTTTAGCATTACATTTCCAGTCTTTGCCCTTGAAGCTGTGGGCAATGCTATCAGGTGGGGAACTATTATGAAAACAGGATAAGAGAGATGAGGGTGTTGAGCCTGGGGAAGAGAAGGCCCTGTGGGGTGCCTAAAGGGGCTCCAAGAGAGCTGGAGAGGGAGCTGGGACAAGGCATGGACACAGGGAATGGGACACAGGACACAGGGACTGGCTTCCCACTGCCAAAGGGCAGGTTTAGATGGGATATTGGGAAGGAATTCTTCCTTGTGAGGGTGGTGAGGCCCTGGCACAGTTTGCCCAGAGGAACTATGGCTGTCCATCCCTGGAAGTGGCCAAGGCCAGGCTGGACGGGGCTTGGAGCAACCTGGTTTAGTGGAAGGTGTCCCTGCTCATGACATGGGGTGGAACAAAGTGGTCTTTAAGGTCCCTTCCAACCCAAACCATTGCATGATTCTAGAACACAAACTAGGTTAGTCCCTTTTTTCTCTTGAGCCAGTCCAGTTATACCCATCCTACTTTCAAACAATTTGTATGGACCTTGAACACAGTGCTACTGTGAAGATACTGGACCATCATGGAAAATATTTCCTTGCAGAAATATTCCCCATGAGCTTTGTAGGAAGTTGACAGACATGCATCCTTCCTGGCATCACAGCACTTATCCCATCTGTACAAGCACCATCCTATCTCCAGCCTGAGTGCTAGCCCATTTTGCAGGTTGTAAGCAGGTAACTCAACCTGCTCGTCTCCAGGATGCAAGTTCACTGTTTGATGGTTTGTGATGGGCAAAGCAAAAGTGAGTTTCCACCATGACACTGAGGATTAATAACCCATAAATAAACTGTAATGTTGAGAGCGGGAACAGCTTGTTGCGGGAATAAATTTCTTCTACCCTGGTAGGAACACACAGAGCATGGAAGGACACACCAGGTCTTCACGATCTGCAGAAGGAAGTTGAGTCTGTCTCCAAGCACACAGTGCCAACTTGCCAAACATACCGAATTCACAGAGGACAACCCCTCTGTGAGCCACTGTTGTGGTTCAGGAACGGCACTCCCCAGTTTAGGGCTCCCACAGAGACTCTCCTAACCACACTGCTGGTTGCTCTGGGAATGAGGTGGATGATACGGAATAAGGGGTGGATAATGTCCAGCAGCCAGAGAACACAACCTGTGCATATTGCACCACTGCAGCCAGACACAGACACACTACACAGCCTCTCCCCACTGGCATCCCACTCACCTGGAACCAGAAGCAACGGGAACCATCCTCCCTTACAACCATCAAGGGTAATTCTCCTACAGTGAGTAACATTCGTGGGCAGGCCTTGCTGGCGTTTGATGGTTTGGAACACAGCAGTGAGGTATGGCCTGCCTCGGCACTGCTCTTTTTCAGGGATTGCCCCATAGAAAGCAAGAACTGCTGGTTTTTATTTCTTATTGCTTATAAAGCTCCTAATTTTGCACCACCATGTGGGTACTGTATACATTGCAGAATCTCCTTAAACCAGAATCCCTTTTCTCAGGGCTTATAATTTTAATATATGATTGATATTCACAACTCTTTTTCTGATGAGCAGTGATAAATAATCCCAATTAGATACTTCATATGAGAGTATTTGCCCTTCACTTATAATTGCCGTTCTCCACTCATAAAGGGAGAGGTTTTTGTCTCACCTATATATTTACTAATAATTTTCCCTCCCATGTTAACATTTCCACTGCTATTTGACATTTCATTCTCAGGATTTTCTCTTCCAATTATTTTTTTATTAGCTATGATTTTGTGTCTCTTATTAGAGGTGCAAAGGGCCATCTGCCAGAAATTCAACCCCTGCTGCAGAAGCCTTTTGTCAACATCTTCATCTAGACATCTGAGCACTTTGGGTTGGTTAAGGTCATTATTTTTATTCAAACTGAAAACCACTAGCATTTCCTCATTATTTGCTCTCAAATACTCTTTTATCTATTTCCACATTTTGCTCAGCTGCTCGCAGTTCCCCCCTGACTTGCAGTGTTAATGGTTACACAGTTGTTTCCTCTAATTGAGCAGTGACCTGTTAGCTTCCCAGACTATTTTTACTCTTTACTAGTTCAGGTTAATTTGCAGTCCCTTTTGCAGCCGGTGAAGCTGCATTGGTTGTATTATGCAGAGCAGCAGGCTCTTCTTCTGAGACTGCATGCCAGCTCCTGTAACTCCATTACCCAGTTCTTTTCCCCTTTCTAGCACTCTGTCTTTGGTGTTAGCAGGGTGCTACATCTTAGTTCTCTGGCCATTTAGATGACTGCAGCTGGGCACTGTCACTTCCCTACTCAGTACATGTTTATCATTCCTCAATAACTCCCTGCTACTCAGCAAAGCAATCATTTTGCAACTGCTGTTTTCATCTCAACATCTGTTTCTTTCATCTTGCCAGTTCTTGGGGTAAAGAGGAAAGATTTTGTGTTACTTTCCTTTCCACAGTCATTTGTGTTGGAAAAAGTTTAGATGTCTACAAAAAGATATTTCCAAAACACCTTATCAAAGCAGCTCTTTGATACTTTGCATAGTTTGAATTTTCCAAAGTCACTCTTTCTATCAAGTACTTAGGGGTTAATTTGGGCAGGATTATGATGCATGTATACCATTAAGGTCACTGGAGGCTAAAAAGGAAATGGAAGTAATGTTTTTGGTCCTTCTCTTCTGATGACTGTCCCTGAACTGTTCCTGAACAATCTGCTCTGCACAGCCCGGGCAGCTCATGAACAACAAGACCTTGTTACCATAGAGGGCTTCAGGCCAACAGCAACAAAGTCCAGACCCTCCACTAGCAAAATGCTAATCTCTGGAATTACTGCTTTTCCATTTTGTGTCCCCAGCCCTAGACGTCTCTGGATTCACTCCAGACCTGCTTCTTGAGGCTCCCCAAACAGCAGATGCTTTCGGCTTCCCATTGCCTCTACAAAAGGGGCAGGCAGAGAGACTGGCTGCTATAATTGCCTTAAACAACCCTGTACCAACTTGAAACCAAGCCAGTGCTGGAGAAGATCAAAACACTCAAGTTATCTGCAGGGCTGCCACAACCCTGAATCAGAACAGTACAGGTCAAAACAGGGGGTTCCACTAATCTGCAGTTTCCAGGCCAGGGCTTTGTATTTCAAAGAGCAATTGGAGACTTGGCTTTGCTCTGATTTGAAACAAAAGCCACATATTTCCTAGTTCCCTCACAGAGGAAATCACTATCTCATCAGCAGCTTGCACCAGAGCCAGAAGCCCCAGGAGCCAGAGCTGTGGCTCAACACAGGCCCCAAACGTGGGGAGCTGGGACATGTTGGGATGAGATCCAGTTGAGTCAGTGAGAAACCAGTTCTTCCAGCAGCCCAGCTGGCTCCTGGAGGTGCACCAGCGCAGCAAACATCTCCTTTTCCATCAGCATTCCCAGCCTCTCCTCTCCCTCCATCTGGAAAGATGGTTCCAAACTCAGGAGAGATTTGTTCCTCAGAAAAGTGTCTGCTACCTCACAACACTCTCATGGTCACTAAGGCCAGACTTCACTTTCTTACTTAATTCTCCTCCAATCCTACCTTTGAATATACCACAATCTTTCTCAGTCGTGTTCCTTGCAGACTATCTTCCTAAATTAAAATGTCATGTGAACAATTTTCAAATGAGTGTAATTTAGCATTTCTTGATTCCATTCACATCATTCTTCAGGAATTTTCTGTGACAGCAGTATTTGAGCTGTACATTAAAAGTGGATTAATGCTTTAAAGACAGAGTAGTTCCTCTTAGGTTCTTATGCACTACTGCTATAGGATTTGACTGATTGCATTTTAAAAAAAATTGAAATTAATTTTCTTTTCATAATTTTGTACTAAACAAGTGATAATAACCTCCAGGAAACAACAAACATAATGGATGTCTTTTTTACGTTTTCAAGAGTTTTAAGCATTAGGAATGGGATGTCTTAATAAAAAGGAGATAAATGTCATATTCTTACAAATAAAAATTAACAAGCAACTATTAAAACCACTTTCGAATCTGGTGACAAAACCTCACCATCATAAATAAAAGAATAACAGGGAGTTACACTGTGATTCAGCAATGCATACAAGTCATCCAGCCTGAAGCCAGGGATCTTTACAAGCCCGCTTCACTATGACTAAAATGAAGTATAAACCTATATACTGCTGATTAAGGTCATACACTCATACTTCTTACCAATCAGGCTTGTGTCACTCTCTACACACATGCAGTGGTTGTCTAGATGGATTTCCAAAACTTCTGAAAATTGGTAGCCACCCAAGGCAATAATATTCCATTTTGTTCAGTTGTTCACTGGTGATTACAGGCTACTGTGCCTAACATCACGTACTTGCTTTAATATAAAGTTCTATTACAGAGTTCTGTTTCTCCAACAATGAGATTTGTTTAAAATGCTTCCTCATTCTGCTAGCAAACATAAACCATCTAGCAGTCATTTTAACATTGATTTTAATTTCTTCTTTTTATATGGGTATTTTATTAAAATTCAAATATTGTCCTTTCATTTACAAGGCATTTTTCTCTTAATTGATGCTTAACACTGTAAGATCCCTGAAAGTTTAAGGACTTGTGTTTAGAAGGCATTTCATTATTTAGTGAGTATTTAAAATTTTAATGCAGAACTTTTAATTTTGCAAGCAATTTAAGGCCACATTATCTCAAATTTTTATTCCTTTAAATACAGTAGAGAGTTTTTCTCACATTCTTCCACCCTGGTTTGCACATCGCACCATTCAGTGAAATGTGCCAGGGGGTAGAAACATGTAGGTAAGTTTAAAGGGTTTTTTCCTCCTTTTAAATACCATTTCTTGACCCATTTATAAAAGAATCACAAGTTTTGAAGAGGTTTTTTTGTTCCAAATGTATTGTGCAGGCAACTATGTAAACTGCAATAACACAGCTATTTGCTTGGTTTGTTTCTTTTAATAAAGCATTGGTTGCTTTGCCACTTACAGTAAGTTCTTTTTGAGGCTGGATGTTTGCTTTGCATCACTTGCCTTGACTCTCTCATACCTAAAATGATCCTTGCTGAACAGCCATAGGTCTTTGGTGTTAGAAGTATCAAGCAAAAAATGTAGATCAAAAGGACAAGAGTTTCCAAGAATGTGAAAGTTATAATAACAAAGAGTAAAGTCCAAGCTGACTTATACCTTATGTCTAATAGGCTAAAGCTTTTTATTAAAATATTTCTAAATTTGTACACTCTTTTAAATTCACCCACAATGGATCTCTTTGAACATCCCCAAAAACCTGTTGATTTTGCAGCTTTGAAGTATACGAATCAAGAGTCTTATTTTCCTGATTGCACATTTCAGTCTTCCAGTTCCAGTGGGTATTCTTGAAAAACATTTAATATACAGTCTGGAACTTAATACTATTTTTTCATAAGCTGCTTTCCCTTCAACCCTTGATACTTACCAAAAATATTTTAATTGCACCTCATCACCATTCTTTTCTTTCACACTACAAATGTCTGGAAAAAGCATTACAATATACCATGATTTTTTTCACAAAGTCCTGGGTTTCCTTTGATTTTTCACAATATTTCTCTATGCTGATATAAGAAAAGGAGGCTCGGGGGGACCATTTCACTCTCTACAACTGCCTGACAGGAGGTTGGAACCAGGTCGGGGCTGTCCCAGGCAACAAGCAACAGGACACAGAGGAAACAGCTTCAAGTTGTGCCAGGGGATGTTTAAGTTGCATATTAAAGAAAATCTTTTCATGGCAAGGGTTGTATAGCACTGGAACAGGCTGCCCAGGGCAGTGGTGGAGTCACCATTCCTGGGCATGTGGATGTGGCTTTTGAGGAAATGGTTTAGTGGTGGCCTTGGCAGTGCCAAGGTGGGCTGATGGTTGGTCTTGATGATCTTAGAGGTCTTTTCCAATCTTGTTGGCTCTGTGATTCTAAGATTAGGGCAGAAGTAAGGTGATACTTAACACTTGTTAGAAACTCCCAGTAGCAGAAGGGGAAGCCCTTTTTTTAATCCCTAGAAAACTCTTAGAGTACTGAGAGGGACCAATCAGATTTTTATTTATTCCTCAATGTTATAAGTAGTTTGGTCTTTGTTACTTAATTAATTAGATAAATGGGCGAGGTTGGTGGGTTGTCTGAGTTGGAAGGTTTGGGTATAATCGATTGTTAACTAAAGTTCGATTAGCTTGTACTTAAGATAGTAGACTGGAGTGTCTAGGAAGTTCTGAAATGGACATTTATAAACTACATAATATAAACATATATAAACTGCTCCGGTGCCTAGCACCAGGTGCTCCTTTGATGACGTGCTTACCAGGGGAGCACCCAGCGTTGCATGCTGTTTCAATTTTGGGTTCTTGGGCTATTCCCTGTTCCTGTTCCCAAGTCACTGTTAATAAAAACCAATTAAATTGGCAACACTGTCAGCTCGTTTCTGACATCAACAGATGTTATTCCTATAAAGGTTGTGCATGTACTGGCAGCCCGGTCCTGGGGAAGCTTTGTCTGGCAGCCAATCAGGGCAGAGAAAACATCAACGATCGGGCTGTGAGCAAAATGCTCGGATGCCCGGGAAAAATGCCCATGAAATTGGGCTAGGGGAGGAGCCTCAACACATAAAAGCAATTAACTGCAACACCACGGGAGCCATTTACTTTTGGGTCTTTTTGGGGGGGGGGGGGGCGCG